>CM029134.1:0-57500 GCA_016859345.1 Istiophorus platypterus | reverse complement strand
ATAGGCTGCTACACCCACAGCCTAAAAAGGAGCGCTACCGATGGCAGTTAGATTTTTTTAACAGTGGCATACCGTGACACTGTTGTTGTCTGTGTCACCATCACCTACCACTCATAACATCACAGCTACTTAGCATGACACGTCTCAGGCAATATATCTTTATGTATTCATAATTTTGTCTCCTATCTTTCATCCTTGTGCAATAAGACTTTATAACATTTTTTCCCTTTTCGTGCAATAACCCAATTTCCAGTGCAATATTTTAGCACAATGCTTCGCACCATGTGTATTACCAGGAGATCATATCTGTATATGTGATAGTTGCACAAAGTTTTATTTATTGCCCACTCAACTCTTTTTTGTTCTGCCTCTGAACTGCTGTAACAAGCAAATTTCCCCTGTGTGGATCAAAAAAAGTTTCATTTTATCATCTTTATTAAATTATCACCAGCTGCCTTAATCGCTGATCAGGTTGGGTCAATTGACTATCAATTATTCAACCAATTGATTCAGTTCTATATGACAATTAGAAATATATTTTAAGCAATCCTTCCCTAAATTTACCCGAAATTTTCTTTGAACAGTAATAAAAAGCACTGATAAGATTAAGATTGAAGAAGGACGGATAAAAAGTTTTGATAAGACCGATCATCTCTGATGAATAAGCATTGATTCACTGATCTGAGATCAGTGCTGAAAATTAGATAAAGATCACAGATTATTCCATTCACTTTAAGTAATGAGTGACGACCGGATGAAGGGATGAGACATGTTCAACTGCTGCAAGTCAAGCTACAAACTACCAGATAGAAGAAGAATTCAACTTACAGAGCTGCTCATATCATCAGAGACACCGAGGACCGCGGACCCTGACGACGCTGAGGATCCTGAGAATAAGAAGCAGAGACATTCAGGGTTAATCAAAGACTCATTCAACCACTGAAACCTGTCAGATTAATTCAGACTGACTCTTCACAGAGACACATAGATTATATCTAAAAGTGCAGTTCGGAGTTCATAGACCATTTCAGGCTAACGCTCCAGACATTTTTTCTCGTCATGTTTTAAAAATGAAACCTGTGCGCATCAGCCTGGCGTTAGCCTGCGTTAGCTAGCAGCGGCAGTAGCTGGTGTTGTGATGACATCTCGTCCCTTTCTTATTAACCTTTGTTTACGCTGTATAAAAGATGTACTGTGCGTTGTGTCAGGAATAGGTGACAGGTGACATGTGGGGTTAACTCAGGTTAACTCAGGTGTCAGGTGTTTAAAGTCTCAGAGTTTGGAAGGAAACGGATTTTGACACAACACCGGTAATAGTCAGCCGTAAGCATTTTAATCTTACCGTCAGTTTGTTCCCTGTCCTGTTGGCAGCTGGCAGGTGTAGTTCCGCGGCAGTTTTAAGGTGTGAAGTTCTAAACATCAGAACCTCAGAATGGCAACAACTGACTGATTTATTCCTGACGAACAGCTGATGCTAACGTTATAGCTTCGATAACCGATTGCTTCCTGAGATTGCTCCTCTTCTTCTCCTGCGATACGGATGTTGGTTAAGGACTTAGAGGCACGTCGGCGCCCCCCTCAGCCCCTCAGAGTGAAGTACAGATTCAAACCACGTGTGTTCACAATTAGCAGCAGATTCTCAGTTTGTTCATTTTTTAACCCTCCCGTTGTCCTCGTTCCCTACACGCTCCCTGTGTCCTCGGGGTCAAACTGTCCTGCCCTCGCTGAGCCCTAGCCGAGCACATGTGGGCCAGAATGGCAGTGCACAGCCTTTGCAGATATATTTCGTACACATGCCACATATGAGTGGGGGGGGCGGGAACGGCAGGGAGGGCTAGGGCGGACAGATCTTCAGGACACTCAAGAGTCCCAGCTCTCTGGACGGCTCTCACAACCTCAGTGGATGCTTCCGTGCGGGAAAGATGCTCCCTTCTTTCGATCAACAGAGTCACAAGCGCCACGCCCAGCTGCTCCAGGAACACTCTCCTCTTTTTCTGCTTACGAGTCATCCAGTCAGGGTTAGTCTCTTTCCATATCACAAATGCGTTATGGGAGGAGACGTCGAGGATATTGTGAAATACAACCAGGGGCCAGTCAATGTGGCCCGCTGGCGGGGTCGTTTTGACCTGCTGAGGGTAGTGCCAGGGTTAATGCCTAATATGCATTTCAACAATGTGTTTTATTACAGGTCATTAATCTCTTTGTGTTTTAACAAGGATAACAATATTGATACATTTATCCTGCACCATATACTGTACGCAAGTATGCGTGCGATTTTTGACTGTTTTAAGTCCAAGCAAGTACTCTGAGTTAAATGTAGTAAAATTATTAAAAAACAACCATTATTTAACTGATGAATGAGTTTGAATTATCATCAGTTATTGATGAGAACTTGATGAGAACTAAACCTGCAGTAGTTCACATGTTTTCTCTGACAAGAACAGGGTGTACCTGTACCTGTACCTGGATAAGGTGTCATATTAGTAGCACAAAGAGACATATGATCAGAACTGTGTGAAGCCCTGCCCATGTCCAGTCTACCTGTACAAGTAAAATCACGGCGAGTCAGAGAGTATACACAGAAACACAGAGATCCTTTCAGCAGTGATGAATAAAATCAGGAGATGGTTAAAAAAACCCAAAAGGGTAAAAACGTTTTAATATTATCATTATTATTATTATTATTGTGTATTTAATGTATATAACTGAAAGCCAACACACACACACACACACACACACACACACACACACACACACACACATATATATATATCACAACATATTAAACACAGTGACAGTAATAACTTAAAAAAAGAGAAGATGGATTAAATTGTACAGTTGTACAGGGGCAGTTCTGTTAACAGGATAAACTTGGAGTCAGTGACTGGTGTTAACCATTTTATAGGCAAAGAGTTAAGATCCTTTATGTCTTTGTGTCCTCAGGCAATTTGAATAGAAAAAATAGAAATCTTAAACCTGGGACTCAGAGACACTTTGTTCTCAGAGTCCAAATTTTGCAGAAACATGACACACAACGACTAAAACACAAGTTCATCTCCTTACAGGACACAGATTGAATTTCAAAAGACATGGACTGATCAACAAAGTTCTTCTCAGATTTTCAGTCTCCCCAGTTTTAGTTTGATGATGTTCAGATTCTCAGAGGTTTATCAAAGATTTGATGTTTTTTTGCATCAGATTTATCAGATTGTTGTTAAACCTGTCCCTAATAAATATTTGGTACCATTATCTAGCAGTTCAACATTCTTAATGAGTTTATCAGTGAGGATTTTCTCAGTGGTTAATAAATTGTTTGTGCTGGTGCTTTATTGATCAGGTTTAACACATTAGTTAAATGACTTTCAGCGTGTGGCTCCATCTGGACTCTGACTTGAGCTCTTTAGATTTTTTTTCCAGTTTCATTTAATCTCTGATCATTTGAACAGTTTAAGGCTTTTATTTATGGTTAAAAAAAAACACATAAAAATACTATTAAAATTATCACTGAATTTGATAACTTGATTAAAAATGTAGGCAGTTTAGGTATAAATAAATTGATGATTTTCATTTTCTAAGACCAAATACCTACAATCGTTTAAATTCACGAGACAAAAACAAAAGACTTTAAAAATAAGCCTCACTCTGAAAAGCCTAACTTAACAAATTAAGTTGAGGGGGTGCATGACTTTCTCTTTAATTCACACATTCATTTGAAATAGCCTGTTTGACAACTTAATTAGATAAGGAGCTATTAAGGGCGCTTTTTATACCGAGTCAATCCATGCCAGTGCAGAATTCAAAGCTTTTTTCATGTAATGGGTTGTCTTGAAAAAATATCATGTTAAAAATTCTGTTGATTAACTTTTAGTGATGAATTTTGGAAGTTGGTAATCTTGGTACCTTGGTAATCCTCTGGTTTCATCCTTTGATATGTTCAGTGCCTCCAAGTACCAGAAGCAGCAAAGCAGCCCGCCAGCCTGATAGACCCTCCATCGTGTTTAACTGTAAGTGAGGGGTTCTTTTCCTTATGGGCTTCATTTCATTCAGTTCAGCCTGAGGCTCTTTAGACGTCTCGTGGTATTTTTTTCCACATCAACCCTCTCTCATTTAGTTTCTTCTCAGCTCCAAGTCCTGGAGGCGTCTCAACAGTTTTATGATAGTAAAACGTCTTGATAACTTTGTGAACTGTTGTATTTTGTTGGAGAAACTAATTAGAATTAATGTAAAGGTGCCGATTGACGTGTCCAGTGTACATTTTATGTCTGTTTTTTTTTATTTCCTTTTATGAAAGAATTTTTTTGATACTTTGGACATTTTTTCTGAATTTTGATCATACGTATTGCATTTATTTCTGCAGATAACCAAAATTCCAAACCTAAATTTCAGGGGCACCAGTAATTTCAACAAGGACTGTATTAATCTTAGTTTCGAAGCTCGATACACATATATTATTTCAAAGGAAGTAGAAAATCTGCTGATTCGGCCTTGGACCTCGGAGGCCTGTCATGATGTGGCTGTCATCATGGAGGTGCTGAGTCCTGCCCCGCAGCAGCAGGACACTGCTAATGGACATCAGGTGATGATGTATTCAAACTGTTAATGTTGTCAGAAAACTTTATTAAAGGTCACTGCATTGACAGACCTGACACCGGTATCCAATCAGGTGGCTTTATTTATGGTGGTAGGCAGGGCCAATTTAATGAGATTTAAATTTTAATTTAATTTTAAGCAAAATATTCATAAGGCCGGGCTTATTAAAGTTGTGAAAATGAAATACTTTTCATAAATAAAAATGACAAAAAATGCTGTTCTTAAATTCAACATTTTCAAGAGATGTTGGAATTAATTTGATTTCAAACTGAGAAAAAGTTTCATGTGAAATAAACATTAAACATTAAAATTTAAATTATAAAAACAAAAACTCTTAAATTAAAATAAACAGGGACAGTTTAATTTCTTCACTTTGTCAAGCCACCATATTCAGTCCAGAGGTCAGTCTTTTATTGCCTCCCTAAGCCCCTCCCACACTTGAGTTTTTGTTCCTCAGAAGCTCCAGTTGTTTAGACACCTTACCAATTGTCTGCTGCATCAGGAGTCACCTGGACTGACCATTTGTTTTAGTTTCCCTCCCCAGCTTAATGGCCTCCTTCACTGCTGTTTTCCACCTGTAGATTCACTTTTTGATGCCAAGTCAGGAATTGATAATCATCTGCTCAGCACACTGAGCTCCGGCTAACACAATGTTTCACCTAGAAATTTCATCAAGGGTAGCTTCATGCTGTTAGCTGGTTGTTTTTAGCTAAAACACTGGTAGCCGGTGATGTTGTAGATAAAGGTATCATCAGGGGCAGGTAAAGAGGGGGGTGGGTCTGTTCAGCCTTCGTTGTGTCATTGGCCAAACTCAACCAGACAGCAGTTAGTGAGATATAGAATGATCTGCCTTTATCTGGTCAGATAGATCAAGGGACAGTATTCAGGAAAGGTTTCTCCCACTAGAGGATGAGTCTAGTGGAACCTGACCAGTCCATGCCAGTTGATACTGCCCCATAAGCCACTGGCCACCTGAAACAAGGCCAGATTTATGCTGTTGAATAACGGCTCTTTACTGCTTTAAAGGTACTTATGATGGTTCAGCTAATTACTAACTGCAGGATCTAAACCTTTACAGTTAATAATGGGCTTTCAGAGGAGGGATCAACCAGCCTTTGGCATAATTTACTCTCTTCTGATAAAAAAAATCTTTTATTAGCTTTTTCTGCGTATTTATGATCATTTGTTTGTATATTTGTGTGTTTATTTGATCATGTTTGTGATGATGTTTGTGTGTTTGATTGTGCATTTGTATGTTTGACTGTTTTTTTGTTTTGTCTGATGGATCGATTGTTCATTTTATTTTGTGTTTGTTCGGTTGTTCGTGAATTTGTTTTTTGTTTGGTTGGTTGATTTTGTTTGTTTGGTTTTCATTGTTTATTTGCTTGGTTGATTTTTTGATTTTGTGTTTGATTGATTGTGTGTTGTTTTATTCGTTGTTTGATTGTTTAATCGATTGTCTGTTAAATTGTTGTTTTAATTGTTTGAATGTTTTTGATTGTGTTTTTGATTTCTTTTTGTTTGAAATGTATTAACATTTGTGTTTGTTTGCTTGTTTGTGTGTCAGGGAGCCCCTGCAGGGAGAGGTACAGGTGACATATCAATTGAACCTTCAGAGAGACAACCCGATTCACCCTAACATCTCAGAGACCGTCGACACTCAGAGTCCTGGTCCAGACTCTGATAGCAGAACCAACTCAGGTGGTCTGAAACCTGATGGCTGTGACATCGTCAACTTCAGAGTTTCAGGGGGCAGAGCCTCAAACACATCAGCATCCTCTCCTGGACTTCCTGTCCAACCTTTCCCAAAGACAAGAGATGACCTCCTCCTCCCCTCCTCCCCTTATCCAGGGGTGAGGGGAAGGAGGCTTCCCTGCTCCATGCCCTGCTGCCCTCTGCTAGATGGGAGACGCTGGAGGTCCTCCCTCTTCTCCGCCGCCTCTCTCTCTCTCCTCCCTCAGGTCAGTCCAGGCTCTGGGTGGAAGCAGCTCTGCAGAGAAGCAAAAACATCCGACAGATTAAACCCAACCCACCTCACCCACCTGCTCACCCACAGGTGAGGGAGGGAGGGATAGGTGAGGACGGTGAGGGGGAATGGAGTGACGAAGAGGAGGAGGAAGAAAACCAGGTGAAAGCTGTTCCTAGTGATCAGATTGTCGGGATCGGAGTGTCCAATACTGTCATCTACAGACCGACTGCCTCCCCCAGAGTCTATGGGAGAGAGAGGGAGGGGGAGGAGGGAGATTCAATCCTGTGGTGTTTGGACTCTGTGAACTCGAGGTACTGTCTGCTGATGCCCTGCGTTTGTTTCAGGTAGGAAAGTTGTTGATCTGGGTGTTGAGTATTTAAACTTGAATAATCTGAATGTGTTACTCTTGTCAGACCAAAAAAATAATCTGAAGAATCAGTTTAACCTTCATGTTGCTCTGATGTCACACTGTTAGCAGTCATGATGTTATTATTTCTAAATAGTTTCAGGTGAGTGAGGAGTCCACTCTAACATGTCTCCAGACAGCTGATTTCTAACAGCAAGAATCCACTCTGCCAAGTTTTCTTTTTCCCCTTTGGAAACATTTTTGTGAATGAAACTTTCCCACAAAACAGAAAAAGTAGACTTAACAAACATTTGTGGGCATTGATTATATCAATGATCAAATCTCACAAACATTCACCTCATGAGCAGGGGGCATTTATCAGGCTGATGCCAGTGATTTCTCCAGTCGCATATGACTCTCAACAAACCTCCAAGAAAAAAGACAGGGAGTTTATGGAGAATATTGCAAGAATGTTCTTTTATAAGGTCCAGTGACACTATTAAGTCAACAGTATACATTCGTCCTATCCTCAGGTGTCCCAGTGCTCCTCCATATGAAGCTGAAGTTTTCTCAGCTGGAGAAGTTCAGATAATTTCTTCATTCAGCTCTGAAGATCAGAGAAAAAGTGAGAGTCCGACTCAAGTGTCTCAGAGATCAGGAGTCCAGTGGACAAGGAGGGACAGTGAGCAGAGTTTACCCAGAGCTCGACAGCTTGGTGTTATCTCCCATCGTTACCCCAGTCTGAGTCTGTTGAGGATTACAGGTGACTTTCAGGTGAGACAATTCTTGTCATCTTTTCACCTAAAAACTTTTCTTTTCTTGAGACAAAGCTGAGAGCTTGTTTTGGTTTTATTTTTTTTTCTTTCTAAGTACCTCCGTCTCTTAACACTGAAACTTCAAAATCTTCCACTTTCTAAAAAACTAGAACCTCAAGCCCCTCTCACACTCCAAAGATAATATTTGATTCAACATGTCGACAAACTCATCATCTTTCATGATATCACATTTTCATCGACTACCAGCCTGACTTTTATTCTCCAGCTGACACTTCAAACTCTTCCAGGCGTCAGGTCCTCACAATGAAACCTCTTCAGCACCTCCAAATCCAAAGCTTCCACAGTTTACTCTACCTGCTGTCACTGTTTATACCTCAGCAGACATCCTCTCTTAGTTCATACTGTACACTTGAACTGGCATCATTTCAGTTTATAAGCTACATATGGAAACTCATTTCAGTTTTTTCGCTTCAGCAAACACCTTAGTTTCAATAAATTAAACTTAAATCTCTTTCAGTGGCTCAATATTAACTGCCACTTAAATTTCTTTCAGTGTTTCAATTATTTTAAATGTTTTAATCACAAATTTTCATCATTGAGCACACACATATTTAATCTTTTTTGCTTAAAAGTAAGTTCTGACTGGGTTTTTTGAATAATTAAATTCTGTTTAAAGACTGAACAGGAAGAAACAGGAAACAGACTCCCACAACCGGGTAAACCACAACACAAACAAGTCCTGTTTCTATGGCGACAAAACTGATCACCTGCAGCAGATAATCTCAGGTGAGTAGCAGTGGAAAGTGTGATTTGGATTTAAATATCCCAGCATACACCAGGATATCTTTGTCATCATCTGTCCTCACCTGTCCATCTCTCCACCTGTCTTTACCAGATATACCAGATAAACTGCAGACTCCCTGATTCCTCTTAACCAGACACTAGCTCCCAGTTTGTTAGCTCTGTTTCAAAACCAGACGTCCCAAACAGCAAAATGATTCGATTGATCTATAAAAATATCTACTGCTCTTTGTTATTAGTGTTATTAGTGTAATAGTTTAATGTAAACTCATTTGTCCCTGTCTGGATCCTGGAGGACTAACGAATCTGTTTTTCCAGTGATCAGATCAGTCAGTATTTGGGCTGTTAGCTTGCTTCTTACCATGGTGATGTACCTTGGTAAGAGGTGAACCACCATCATAACTGTGGAAACCACGAGTTAAACCTGAAGTTACCTCAATAACCACTGATCCTACTTCATAATAAAGGCTAAACTATCCTGAAATAAAAACAGAAAAACAGTTATATAAAATCTGTACACACAAGCGTACAGGTGTTTTACTGTCGATGTCTGTCTCATTTCTTCTCTGTACTTCAGATTCATCAGCTTAGTGAAATTGCTGTAATTTGAGGGAGCCATCAGTGTACCTGTCACATTCAGGTATTCATGTTTATCAGGTCACGTCTGCTAACCTAACTATCTGTTGATTGTGATAAAAACATAATGAATTTTAGCAATGAAATGTTCAAATGATTATTAACAAATGTACTTGGTCAATAGAAATCTGATTTGACTTTTTTCAGTAATAAAATAAAAATAAAAATGTATTGCAATAATAAGCATCTGATAAAGATATTACTAAATGTGTATCAACATTTTTTTAAGTATTTTTCAGTAGAAAATAGTTCTAATGTAATCTATCTGCAGTGTCTTCTGTGGATCATCAGACCAAGAGACTTCTGAAAAATGATAATGTTGAATGGTTCAAATGTTTTTCATTAAGAGAAGAAACTAAACTCCAGCTAGCTCTAAATCTGAAAACATTAAACTAAGCCTCATCCAGCTTCAGGCTGAGTGCAGTTAGCTTTTACTCCAAAAACCCATCAGAATCTCAGCACTGAAATAAATAAGAAGCTTTTCAACCATCATCAATCTGATCTGAGTCTAGTTTTCTGTAAAACATCAGCAAATTCTTGAGGCAACATGGAAGAACAACATTGTTTTAAAGATCCATAAGAATAAAAAAAGAAAACAAAAACACTTTCTGCCAAACAGTTTTATTTTACAGATTTGTCTGGTTTTCTGCTTTGAAACGTGCAGCTCTGACAAAATCACATTTTTGTTTCCAGTTTTCTGTCAATAAAATCTGATCCAACTGTACCGATGAAATACATCAAATTATCACTGTTTATTCAATAAATTACAAGCAGTGTTTTTTTTTTCTTGAAACTTGATTATTTACAGATTTATGGATATTTAAAGGAATTTAAGATGAAGAGAAAAAAATATGAGTGGCAGAAACAAAGGAGAGAAGTAGAATTCAGCAGAAACGATCATTTGAATCTGTCCAATTTTAATTATTTTAAGTTTTAAAATAAAAATGCAACCACTAATGTTTTCGCATTAAAAACTTGTAAAACTAAATCACAAAAGGAAACTTTTATTTTCATTACAGAATTTTTGCATTTTGAAAAAAGATGATTGTTTAAAAAAATAACAGACTGATTTTGAGCACATTATTTAAACTACATTTTAATTATTCATTACATTTCAGTTTATTTTTCTGTCTGGGACTTCTTGTCCAGATGGCAGCTAATTAGCATGAAGCTAACAATGGTACCGTAACTTATATTTTTCCTGTTTAAAAAACTGAACCTTAAACCAAATAAATAAAATAAACCTAAACCAATAGAAAGAAATTAGAAACAAGCAAAGTCCTCAGCCTGTCTGTGAGCATGGCAGATGCCACTTACTGACAGGTGCATTGTAGGTACTGTAATGCTGAGCTGTGACCAGGTGAAGGGGGAGCAATCATTTCCTGGCGGGGGACATCGGGCCGGGCCCCACAGAGTCTGCTTTAGGGCCAGACCTTCATGAATGCCAGCAGCTGAACATCCCACTGAGTTGGGACACCTGAATACAGCACGCCAAGGGATAGACAGGTGAGAGAGAGAAACTGGTTACACCGGGTCACATGACCTGAGGTCTGTTGCATAAAATCAGATCCATGTTATCAGTTCTGTTTGGCTTTAACTCAGTCATGAAGATGGATTACTTTTAACCAAGAAGATCACCATGGTAACCAGGTAGCACCTCTCATTTAATTGTTTCTTTGGCTCAGAACAATGTGAGAACAAATGCAAACTCAACCCTCCGTTCTCATTTATTAGAAAAATGTACCACTGTTACTGATGTTCTTCTCTCTACTCAATAAAAATGCTGCAGCTCTGTGTGTGGACAAAACTCCAGATTACAAGGTGGCGACTGATACACCTGGGGTCCAGCTGCAGCTGATTACCTGCGTGCATTCTCCTGTGTGTTTACCTGTGTGTATAGTTTTAAGTGGAGGAGAAGGTCATGTGATCCACCTGGTTCATCTTAAGGTGGTTGTCAAGGATCTGACAGATCTCCTGGATGTTCGGGACGTAACCCGACTGAAGCTTCGACCACACGGGGACGTCTGAGAGACAGAGAGGATGATAATCACTGTTACACCAGGAAGTTACAAACAGGGAGGGGAATATAATCACGTTACACCCACCAGATCCCTTAATATCAAACTGCATCAACTGGACCACCACCCCACCTCTACTTCTAACGCCTCCTTGTCTTCCTCCAATTGGACTTAGCCTTCAGAGTGGTGTCATCAGTTTTTGGACCAATCAGACTCACCGTTTAGAGTGACCTCGAAAGCTCCAGTCGACAGGAAGTGAGTCTCCATCATGTTGCAGAGGAAGAAGGCCATGAGACAGGAGAAGATCTGAGTAAACACAGTCATGCGATGTTAGAGCTGCTGCCACAGTAACCAGCTGTCCGTTGCCATAGCAACAGTGTTAACAGGTACCTTGTTGTCCTGACTCCAGGTCCAGGCTCTGGGAGTCTGAAGGCCGAGGAGGAGGAAGGGGTTTTGACCACTGACAATCAGGAGGATGGAGAGGAGCTTCAGATAGGAGATCAGGTTAACCACACACCTGGGGGGGTTCAAGAGAGATAGAGCAGTTGGTGTCTAAGATCTTTCTCCAAGTTTTAAAGGTTCTACTCTGTGGTAGAACATCTGCACATCCATGTTGTTTACACATAGATTTACCCCCCTACCACACACACACCACACATACATGCAAACACACACACCACGCATACAAACACACACACCACGCATATACAAACACGCACACACAAACAAACACGCACCTGTTGAGGGGGGTTGGGGGGTAGTTTTCTCCTTCAATGCGGATGTCTGGGTACAGCCTGCTGATGGCATGAGAGTATTCCTGGAATGCTTTGCTGTAACCTCAGGAGATACTGGAAATATACAAAGAAGTGACACCTGTCAGGTGAGCTCAGGTGATCTACACAATAATAAACTGCTGTATTCAAGATATTTCTGGAGACGGTATCTGTTGAGAATATTTAGATTGTCTAAAAACAAAGAAGCAATACGACTGATCCTATTATCTGAACTAAAGACAAGTATGAGTCAGAAGACAGGTTTTTATTACAAACAGGCTTCGGGAAAAACAAGTTAAATTAATAAATAAATGAGTTAAATAAAAACAAGGAGAAAATAAAATAAGAAATAAAGTTATATAAAATAATATAAAAAATATTAAATAAATCATCACACTAAAATTCTGCTTAAATCTTAACAAACACGTTGCTGATTAATAATCTAACAAAATATCTGAGAAGGATATGCCTTAAATCTCAGAGTAAATTCAGTCTCTAATATCACATTTATTTAGTTTTTACACTTTAACCAAAGCTTTAATATAACTGGAAGACAAACGTGCCTTAAAAACCGAAAAAGCATCATTTGATGAATTTAGATTTTGACAGCTGCGCTCTGAGAAGAACAAAACTTTATCTGCTAGGATAGATTAATCTGCCGCACTCTGATCATCGGTTAATCTTTGGTATGTAGTTATAGGCCAAAGAGTCGGACGTTCGATGTTTAAGTGGCCTTATTGCAGATGTTTTCTGTTTTAAAACACACCATTCATTGTTACTCTATGGGTCTGACCGGGGTTGAATCGTATTATTGTATTATCTCCCATGAACCATCGTGTTTTATCTAAAGTCAAACATCGTCTGAAGACAACACGTACAGAAAATACATTTTTTAAGTCACACCGATTTATAAAGATTTCATGTCCGAGTCGGTTCCCAGTCTGTTTCAGTCCTTAGGAAACCTGTCTGATGTGTGTCAACAAGCTAGCAGCCTGTTAGCTTTTAGCTGTTAGCCTTAATGCTAACGAACTCACCAGTACTGGAACCTGAGTACCGGCCCGGTGTACAGCGAAGACTTCGCGGGTATCCCGGGCTCTGTGTCCGGGGGCGAGGGTGCGGGGCTGTCGGCCGGTGGGTGTCCGCGCTGCAGGCTCGATCTACCGAGGTAAATGTCCCGGACGGTGAGAGCCGTGAAGAGGAGCAGAGCAACCAGGAGGCCCCCCTGACTGTACTCCGCCATGTCTGCTGTCTGACTGAGGGAGGAAGTGAGAAGGGGAGGAGTTTCCGCACTTCAAAATAAAACACGGGGACGCTTAAACTTGATTTTCTGCTTCCTTTTACTTTTACTGCACTACAATTTAAGAATGGAAATATTGTATTTTTGAGCAGTACATGTATCTGACATCTACAGATACCAGTTACTTTACAGATTAAGATTTTACATGAAAAATACATGATTACTTTACAATAAACGAGTCATTTAAATCTATGTATTAGTATTAATGATAAGCAAACAGTATACTGATATATATCTACTGCTGCCCCATAACGAATACTTTTACATTTGATCATTTAAGAACAATTTGCTGGAAAATTTTACTGAAGTAAGACATTTTTTTGGAATTGAATACTTTTGAATTGTTTTACTACTTTTGCTGGAGTAAATGATCTCACTACTTCTTCCATTACTTCTTCTGGGGTTTTAATTTAAATATCCTGAATAAATTAATATCCTTATGTGTTGGGTGAGTTGTCCGAATCACCTGCTCAACACATGCTGCTCCAGGTGTAATGTTTATGTTATGCTTAATTGTCTTTGAAGACCACCTTAAATAAGTAGAATTTCTCCTTAATGAAGTTATTACACGAAAATGTTTTTGTTAATAATTTCAAAAGCACTCTTTTTGCTAATGGAGAAAGATTTCAAGTTGGCAGTAGCATTCCAACACAAGAAACACCATAAGAACATTTAATAAGACATAGATTTTTTTAAATACTATATAAACCGAAATGCTGGAATCTACTTCTAAATATTGGTGTCTAGTACTTTTATTGTGAAAATGTGAGCACCTGTTTTTCGATTTGGTTTGTTGACTTGAAGTTTCTTGTAAACCTCTGTCAGATGATTTTCGCTTTAATCTGACACGTGGATTTTTTTTATTTTCTGTGATTTATTACATTTCTAATTTTTTTAGTTATATTTTTTAAAAACTTCGATATGACGTCACATTTACGCGCCACGCGGCTCTGTTTAGTTTGCCGTCATATGTGTGGGACGCTCCGCTGCCGGTGGAGAGAGGGATGAAGGTGAACGAATAAAAAATAAAATCTGAGTTTTGGTAATTTATTCTCCACTGAAACCCGGGAACAGGATACCTGGCAGCTGACGTCTCACAAGTGCGTTCATGTTTCATTTGTCCACATTTTACTTACGTATAGTTCAATAAATGCTGGTTTAATTATGTGTAAAGTTGGACAGGTAACGTGTTAAACAGGTATAAAATGATTTCTAACACGCAAACAACACATAGACATCACGAGACATAGGCGTCACGTAAACAAAGCGCTGTGAAGGCATTTGTTTTTCTTACACGTTGACAACATGTTGACACCGTCTGCTGTCAAACATCGACTCTGAGCCATTTGGCCACTTTGGACACGCTGCCAAAGAAGTAATCGGTGTAACTGCGCTACGTTAAAACGGATGAGATTTTTTTTTTGTATCAGGATCCTGGTCTCTTCTTTAATCCATAGTTTTGGTTGTCTCTTTGTGTTTCAGGACTTCTGAGGGAGGGGGTCAGGAGGATCACAATGTTGAGTGTGGGGGGGTCGGTGACCTCCGGCCTCCTACAGCTCCGCCTCTTGCAGCTTCCTCTTCGAGGAGTCTGTTCAGCTGTCATTGACAGAAAGTTACCTGCACCTCGTCTGACCTGGTCTGCACCTCAGTCACTTGGACTTGCTACAGTCTACTGTCACAAGACACCTGTCAGGACTGCGTCAAGTGTCGGTGCAGGTGATGTTGTTACAGGTGATGCAGGGGGTACAGGTGTCTCTGGCTGGTACAGTGGCCTGGCGGACTCAGCTCCGGTTCACTTGTGTGAACACTTCCTGGTAAGCGTGCAGCAGACGAGCGGGTTGCCTTGGTGGCTAAGTATAGTCGTGGCAACGTTTTCGGTCAGGACGCTCATTACTCTGCCGCTTGCCGCCTACCAGCTAGTCATCATCTCTAAGGTGAGTTGGGGGGGGGTTCTGATCACATCCAACCTCAGTTTACTGAATAAGTACCGGTGTACAACACCAGTACCAGGGTCCAGTTTTACTCTTGGTATCAATGTTCAGTTTCCTGTGTGTAACTGTAACTGTTAGAGTTTCTTTTATTTTTATTGTTACTTTTAATCCAGCTGTAGTTGCTAAGGGTGGTGTTAGTGTTGGTATAGTGGTACTGTAATGTTAGTGTACTGAGCTGCATTTCCTGCAGGGGGTGTCATCCTACCACCTGTCTGACTGAACCTCCACTCACAGAGAGACAGCTCTTAATGAGAACACACAAAATATAAACATCAGTTTATATTTGGGTCCATTTATCCCACACACAGACTAGACACTGAATATCTCCCAATAACAAGTGCGTTATATGCAGTTAGGTTGACTAGTATTTTGACTGTAACACAATTGTGCTAATTTAGCTTCCGTACACAACAACAATGGATCTGAATTGAAGGAATCAAGATGTGATTTAAGTGTCAACTTTCATCTTTAATTCAAGGGGTTTCACAAAAACATCACATTAACTGTTTATGAAATACAACCATTTTTTATACATAGTCCCTAATTTCAGTAGCTCAGAAGTAATTGATACTATTGACACTACTATTAATACACTTAGATCTTAATGGAAATCCATTAGCAGTCATTGACTTTCTGAAGTCTGGAACCATGGATGATACCAAATGCTTAGTTTTTTCCTTGAGATGCTTATCCAGGACTTTACTGCAGCTGCCTTCAGTTGCTGCTTATTTGTGGGTCTTTCTGTCCTCAGTTTTGTCTTCAGGAAGTGACACACATACTCAGCTGGGTTGAGGTTGATGACTGACTTGGCCATTGGAGAATATTCCATTTCTTGAGAAGCTCTTGTGTTACTTTCTAGGTCTGTTGTTGGTCATTATCCGTCTGAACTGTGAAGCTCCGTCCTGTCATTTCTGCAGCATTTTGCTGAATCTGATCAGATAGTTCAGACGTTTTCACCTCAGGATTCATCCTGCTGCTTCTACCATCAGTTACATCATCAGTAAACACCAGTAACCCAGGTCCATTGGCAGCTGAAAATGTCCAGGCCATAACACTGCTCCACAATGTCTGACAGGTGACGTGGTGGCTCTGGATCAGGAGTCGTTCCTTCCTTCTCCAGACTCTTCTCTTCCATTGTTCTGGTACCAGTTCATCCTGGTTTCATCCAGAGAATCTGAACTGTTCAGGCTTTTTTAGTTGATTCCTGCTAAAGTCTAATCTAGCCTTTCTGTTCTTTAGTGTTACCAGTGGTTTTCACCTTGTGGTAAATCCTCTGTATTTACATCCATGAAGGTGTCTCTTGATCGTAGACTCTGACCATGATCCACTTTCCTCCCAGAGTTTTCTTGACTTGACTAGAAGTTGTGAAGGTTTAATTCTTCCAGACCTATTGTTGTTGCTGAAATCACAAGTTCATTCCCTCTTTTTAAGAATGAACCAGATTGTTGATTTGGCCACTTCTGAGGTTTCTCATGAAAGTTCTATCCCTGTCCATATACTTATTGATATATCTGTATCTTATTCCTCTGAGCCGTAGGGCTTCACTGTTTCCAGAAACTATTAAAAACACATTACTGAGCCATGCTGGGTTACATGTTCCTTCATTACATGAACAAACACTTAAACTTTATTTTGACTCAGTCCCACACACACAGTCCTGCTGCCCCAAATACTCACTACAGCACCAAGTGTGGATTAATCCACCACTGCAAAATAGTCCACAACAAATGTACAATTTCCTCTTGTTTGTTTGTTACTGTGGGCTCAGAGCTGAGAAAGCCACAGACAGAGGAGGGAAGTCAGAAAGTAACATACTATTGGTTTTAGTCGGAACATGAGATTTTAGCGGTAGGAAAAATATAGAATAACACCAGAGTTATACTTTGGCACAAAGTAAATCATTATATTGTTTTATGTTATGCTCTTTTTAATATGTAATTATATAAATATGTAAATGCGAACATGTAAACATACAAACTGAGATCAGTGACTCTGCTAATCTTAAACTGCTCTCATGTTTGTGAATCTGAACTCAGATCAGAGTTCAAAAAGTTTGTCCTCAGAGGAATGAAATATTTCTGGAATGCACACATCAGCCACACTCTCCCATGACTGCTGTCCTCCTTCCTCCTGCTCCTCCTGCTCCTCCTCTAGATGTTGTCCTCTAGTCAGACAGTAATTACTCTGACTTCCGTCATCAGAGCACATCCACATTAAAGTGGTTACATTTATAAACATCTTTTTCCTCCATCCAGACAAAACCGAGCTTTTCCGAATCATAACTAGAGCGTTTTAATGTTATACTGCAGCTTCTGTCTACTCTAACTTTAACTGACCAGTTTAAATGTAATTGTATGTGAGCTTGGGAATGATTGCTGTTTAACATGTGTTGTTTTTAAGATTAAATCACTTTTTCATCCTGTTTCAGTATCTGAGAACAGACACAGAAAAATTTGTAACGGAGAACATCTACATATGTCATTGATCTGATTTAAAGCCCAGTGAGGGTGATCACAGAGAGCAAGAGACTGAAGCAGGTTTTACAGACTCCCTCACCACATTTTGTTTAACTGAAAAGAGCACGAAGAAGGGATTTAATTGTTTTTCAGTTGTTGAGGGTTATCATTGTGGACAGAGCCCTCTACCAGAACTACCTGGATACTTAATGTGGACACAGATTGACTCACAGGAAGATAGTTTTAAACATTTACATGACTTCGTGTGGACGTGGTCTGAGTGTTTTGAGTTCAGGCTCCTTGACAGCACAGATCCAGTAAACAGGATATTTACAGGAACATACTTGTTCATTTTTTTTTTTTTATAGTTTCAACAGTGTTTGAGGCTCCATATAGAGCATCAGTTTACAATTCAGAGAGTAAATATGGAGCTTGTGATTCGTTTGCTCTGAGTTCGCCACACTAACCTGTTCTTCATGAATATTCAAAAACCAGAACATTTAAACTGACATGTTCATACCACACTGTCTGTCTGCAGGCTTGATCCTGTTTGCATGTTTGTTGGCGTGTAAATTCTAAAGTCAGATATTTGGGCTGCATGTAAAGAGTTCACATAGATCATCATGGCCACCTAAATATTGGTTCCTGGTTCACCAACCTTCAAGGTAACCTAGGGCTGAATTGTAGATTGACTTTTTTAAGGTATAACGATATATTTTCAAATGAGATAAAGGATCAAATAGTTCAGTCATATCAATATAGTTTGACGTAACGTCAAATAATCTCATAACCCACCCTCTCTCTGTGTCTGTGCACAAATCCACCCCCATTAACTCACAAGTTCTTCTGCTATGTGTTATGATGGGATTACATTTAAATATCCCGCCACTTTAAGGGACACTTGGTGCAACATGTCTACACATTTAAGATTTATTTCTGTGATTTAACACCATTTTGACTAGGTTTTTGAGGGGGTCGGGGGTCAGTCAGTAGAGAAATCACATGGCTTGAAATTACAAACAAAGAGAAAAAATACATAGTGATATGGTTCAAAAAGACCTTGGGAAATTTACGAGGGAGATACTGCATCTGTCCACTCTGCCAAAGAAGACCTGGTTTGTAAAAAGAAAATCACTGGTTCAACTAGAGGCCACCTTGGGATGGGATCACACTTGCATGTCGTTGCATCCATTTATTATTTGGAGATGTTTCGGATTTAAAAGATCAGATAAACAGCAAAACTTGAATGCCATCCGCAGGTTGCAACTGGTTGGTAGAAGCACTTCAGATCTCTTCAATCACTTAAAACAGTTTCCTAAACTGCTGCTGAAAACATATGAAGGAGCATTTTTTAGTTATCGGCCTCTGCACCGGCAACAATCCTTCAGCCTAAAAATACCAAAATATTATCGCTGGTCCATATTGCACAGCAGTACGGTAACCACAGTAACCTATTCCTCCATCACGGTAACCATATTAACCTCTGGGTGATGTGCAGGTGGAAGCTCTGCAGGTGGAGATCTCTGAGTTGGCAAAGAGACTTCGATACGAAGTTTCAGTCCGAAAGAGAGAAAGAGGCTGGACGGAAAAACAGAGCCGGTAAGAAACAAACAAACAAGAACAAACAAACCTGTATTAGTGTGTTTCTTTTCTTGTGCATCTCTCTGTAGATTAATTTACTTTATCTCCTCAAACTCTTCCTGCTCTCTTCTCTCCGTTCAGGTACCAGTTCCAGAAGAACCTTCGTCGTATTGTTTCTCAGCTCTACATTAGAGACAACTGTCACCCCTTCAAAGCCAGTCTGCTGGTCTGGGTTCAGCTGCCCCTCTGGATCAGCCTTTCTCTGGCCCTCCGAAACCTGAGCCAGGATCAGTCTGGTAAGGACCTGAGTCTGGACCAAGCTTGGATTAGTCTGCATCAGTTCTGGTGCAGGACTTAAACCTGTGTACTGTTTCTGCAGTGCTGCAGCCTGATTTGGCAGCAGGGGGCACTCTTTGGTTCCCTGACCTCACCTCACCTGACACCACCTGGATCCTGCCGGTCTGTCTGGGACTCATCAACCTACTCATCGTGGAGGTAAGTCTGTCAGCAACTGTGTGATCACTTCATCCGTGATGTAACTAATCTTCTCTCCTTTCTTCTTCTTCTTCCTCTTCTTCCTCTTCTTCCTCTTCTTCCTCTTCTTCCTCTTCTTCTTCTTCTTCTTCTTCTTCTTCTTCTTCTTCTTCTTCTTCTTCTTCTTCAGGTGTTTGCTCTTCAAAGAGTAAGTCCGACTTGGTTCCAGAAGCTGATGTTAAACTTCATCAGAGGATTCTCAGTCCTGATGGTCCCCATCGCTGCTACAGTCCCCTCTGTGAGACATTAACATTGTTACTGATGTGTTTTCTTCAATTATCCCTCCCTCTAAATGCCTGTATCATAAATTGATCTGTTCATGAGACTCAACATGAGACTGATACAGATCAGTCTCATGTTGAGTCTCATGTTTCACCTGTCAGACTCAGGTTTTTATATTTTTGGTTGTCTTCTTGGAAATAGATACATCAGATCTAAAAACAGAATCTGAACATTTCAGAGTTAATCCAGGTTCAGGTGCAGAAGGAATGCAGAGTATTCATTCTGTAGGTTTCATGTTCAGATCTGTTCACACATTCCTCTCAGCATCACGTGTTTGTCACGTTTGTCAGATTAAACACATACAGACACGTTCTGTCTGCCTGAGATCTTGGCCTGCAGCTCTGAAAACATGTTTCTGATGGAGGATAAAAGTCTGCAGTTACTGAGACCTGAACCAGGACCTGCACTGGTTTAGATCACATCCAGTCTGATCCAGTCTGATTAGGGGCAAGTTTCACAAAGACAGACTTTGACTTAGCATCAGATCAAACTCCTCGTCTGACTTTGGACATATATCCAAATTCATGTGTTGCACATAGTTGTCAGATTCAGGGGACAAATGTGCGACAAATGGGGGTAAAAACACTTCAAAATAAAAAAAACGTGGCTTACTGAGCAACTGCATCACCTGTTCAGCTCTGTTCACTCTAGCAGAAAATGTTCCTGGAAGTTTTATTCTGAAAATCCAGCATAAAGACAAAACAACTTGTAAAACTTCCAGCCCTGTTTGTCCCCGTTTATGTCCGTCACATTCTCATGAATGTGAAGACTCAGGAACACCTTTAGGGAATTTCTTCAAAATCCACTCGGACTCATGTTAAACTGATTAGAATTTGGTGGTCAAAGGTCAAGGACATCGTGACTTACAAAATGTCTTTTTGACCATAATTGAATAAATTAATATGTTGATTATGGCAAATACACTTAATACCTTTTAATAACACCTGTGATAATTGTTAATCAGTGCTGATGTTATTGTTAGTAACAGCTGTTTAAATTGAACTGAAACATGAATTCTTCATTTTCGATCACCTGTTCATGATCCAGACTTCAACTTGTGATTGACTGTAGTCATCACAGACTTTATTTAGTTTTATTATTATTTCATTTTGAGGTGAAATGATTTTCATGTCTGGTGTCTGTGAATCTTTAGTCAGAACTTCCAGCAGCTCTAACGCTCTAACATCACTTTGTTTTTTGTCTCTTCTCCCCTGTTACTGTCCCCCACCCCAGTCCATGGCTCTGTACTGGTTTGCCTCCAGTCTGTTGGGATTCAGTCACAACCTCCTCCTTCGTTTTCCTGCAATCCACAAAATCCTCAAACTCCGAACTCATCCATCAGAATCTCCGTACAGAGACCTACTGTCTGCATTCATCAACAAATACTGCAAATAACATCACTTTATTGTTTCTGTTTCCCACAGAAACAAGGATCTATTGCAGCTGTTGGTGGGGATGGGGGGGTTATGGGGAAAAAATGTGATGACGAGCTTGATTTCATTTTCTTTACACTTTGATCAGTTTGTGTTTAAAGGTCAGAATTTAAAGTCAGTATGTCGTTTAAATTCTGACATTTACACATTCAAACTTGTTAACTTGTTATAAAGAGATTCATGATATTGTGATATTCAGTGTTAAAATGCCATTAAATATGACATTAAACTTTGTGTAATGTGTGCAGTTTTTAATCCTGTAAGAAGTGAAATGAATATAGTTTGAACAATAACAGGAAGAATAAATGTGACCTCTGACTCTGGAATATTTCCTGTTTGTTATTTTCCCACTGACCAGCTGACAATCAGCATCCTGCTGGAAAACTTCTTTAACAATGTCTGTGAAACTTCTCTGAAATATCTCTGAAAGGTTATCTAGGAGTTATATGGTACTGCATAAAAAACAACTGCCACAGGTCTTGCTAATTACAGCTTTGGACCTGGAAAAACAATTTTATAAGACGTTTTTAAGATGTAAGATGTGATTGCATCAGAGAGGGCTGATTTTCATTACAGATATATTTAAAAAATTCAGATGTTATATTACTCCATCATTTAAGAATTTTTACAAGATAGCTAATTTTTCATACCTTTCAGTGGCTGTAATCTTACATTCAGTGTTTTTATTCCATAGGTATATATTTGCCCTGTGTTAACTTCAAGTTTTCTATCATTTCTATCATCATCATCATAGCATGCTTTAATTATTATGATTGCTACTGTTACCATTTCATTTAGTCCTATTAGTAATATTATTAGCCCCATTAGCATAACTATAGTATATATAACTTTTGTCCCATTATTGTGCTATGTTCTCGCTCCTCCCTCCTGCCCCCCATCTCTCTCTCACTTTCAACTCAAGGCCTATTTTTTTCATTGTGTTCTGGAAATTTGCAGGTTACAGCTTGTAATAGTTTGTTGCACACTAGATAATGTCATCTGTTCAGTGTGTCTGGAAAAACTTTAATCTTAGTTCCTTAGCTCAATACACATATATTATTTTACAACTTCAAGTTTTTATGCACTAACTTCTGACATCATCAACTAGTAACTTTAGAAAACAATGCATAATGGGATGCTGCAGATGTTGGTATGTAGTCTTTTTATTCAGTCATCTGTGCATCTTCATCAGTTTATATTCCTGCAGTGCATTCTAAGTCATTTTATTACTCACTGGGGACACAATTTCTGTCCAAACATCTTGTGCATGTTGTAAGCTCCCTTGCTTTCTCTCTATCTATGATCCTCAGTGAGCAACTCTTTTCCATTGAAATACAAGTTGAAATGGATCACATTACTGTTTCTGAAGACAGATGTTAGTGTAGGCTGTCTTTTGACTGATCCTTAATGTCACTATCACGTCAAACTGCTCAGTGTAAAATTAATTATGATTGCACTTTTATTTACTATCACTTTACTATGTTGCAATCCATCAAGACATTACAAGCTGTAACTTGTAAAATTCCTGAACACAATAAAACCACTGAATGTAATATTACTGTCACAATCTGCCCCTGTTTGACCTTTATACTCTGACAGATGTGGACCTGTGTCTCATTGGTTAATTAGTCTTTATGTGTATTGTTATGCCCCAGTCTGGGGGATTGGCGGCACAACATAAGGAAGAAAAGTGGAGAGCAAAGATGTATGCAAAATTGAGCAATTTATTGCTAAGCAGTAAGGATTATTTACTGTCAGGCTGGAATTCAGGGTTCAACCACAGGCCCAAACTAATAACAACACATAACCCTCTTCCTGACAACAGTCCTACCTAATCCCTAAGTGATCAAAAGAAAAAAACAAAGAAATTACCTAATCCTGACCCTCCAAAGCTCAACAAAACAGTGTCCAACAAAAACAGCAATTCACACCAACTGCCTCATATTATATACAAAGTGTCTAAGCTGTTTACAAAATTTTCAAAGGAAAACCAAAGCTATCTAAGCTCACCGGTCTTAACACATACATTTTACAGTTTCACAAAGGTTGGAGGAGCAAGGAGGACCAAGGCTTTGGTGTTCGAGATATTGTGGCAGTTGTCATCCACTATGTTGCATTATACTTTATTCCAACATGTCTGCAGCACCTTTTTGTTGGTTGACTCTCTCCGTGCCCCCTTAGACTGACCCAGTAACTGGCCACCCAGCTTTGCTGACGATCCTCCATAGTCTAATCTTGACCTTATTAAGGCTTCATAAATACATTTCATAGATTCAATACCAGTTCCCCACTCCAATCCTGTAAGACATATTGTGTCATTTACCATTTATTAAAATTTCTTAACTACATATCTAATATGCTCTCTCCATGTTAATCTCACTTCAAAATACACTCCCAAAAAACTTATTTAAATTAAGTTTCAAATTACATTCCATTAATTTTTTTTTTGTGAAGATCATAGCTTTTGTCTTTTCCACCAAAAAATTTTCTTGCCTTGCTGTTCTAGCTGCCACTTGTTCTTTGCTACATTCTCCCTCCTTATTCTGTGTTTCTTCTATCCTGCTAACCTTAACTGCCTCAGCATATGCGACTTTTACCTTCACCCTTATCTGCTACACCTCCACCTCTTTTTTTTAAACCTTCACATCCCCAATAAGCATCAATGTGCTTATTTCCACAGTTAAACTTTTGGTCTCATTCCCTCTCTGTATTTTCTATATTAATGTTCCCCCCCACACCTAGTGCATCTTCTCTTTCCTTTGTCCACTTTGGGCACATTCCCCAAACTCCTGACTCCTCACAGATTTTGATGTGTTCTCTTACACTATATCTTAGAAATTCAAAGTAAAACTTAATTGAAAGCTCCTTTTCCTCATATTCTGTTAGAGTGGTTTCAGTTTCTTTCATCTCAATTCGTCATTAAGTCATTCTTTTCACACCCTTCACTGTGCTATTCTTCACCCTCAGGTTCTCCAATAGTTCCCTCATATTAACTCTAAGGGGGAACCACAGAAATCACCCCTTTGCAACAACTGAACATCTTTTCCTCAACACTGACAACCCTGGATACATGGACCTTTTCAACATTAGTCATCCTCTTTGCCTTCTTCACCAGCACTACAGTCTTACCTCTTATTAGCAAGTTTCCATTTCCTTAAACTCATGTTTCACTGCCCTGGCTTGCCCTCTGATGATTTTTGTTAACTTAAGCAGATTGGCTTTCTTTACTCACCCTTGGGCCTCAAATCTCACCACTACGTTAAACAATCCTGCCCTCTGGGTGCTTCTCCTTGTCTCCTCTTCCCTCACTTTCTGATCCACCAAAGCTTTTTTATTTCTCCTATGACTATTCATTCTCATGGCTGTACAATCTCTCACCGCCTCTACCCATTCACTCTTATATTCCTCACTAAACAAAGATCCTCACAAAGACATGAGAATATCCACTTTCCATCAAAAACAGTTTTATTGAACACACCAAAATACAATTTAAACATAGGGGCTGTAAAAATATATAGCCTTATCTTTCCCCTTCGGTTGCCAAAACATTGTTTTGCTTTACCTTTTGTTTCATGTCCTGGTGCCTAGTGTTTTGCCTACTTTACCTGCATTTTGACCTTCTCTGTCTTTGGATTTTGGAATCCTGCTCATTAATCTTTTGGATTGGTTTGTTATATGGTTTGAACATTGCCTGCATCACTATTCTTTAAGCCTTTGCTCCTTTTTACTTCTGCTTGGGCATTTGAGTCCTATTGCATTAGGGTTCCTTGCACTTGCACCATCTTTGACAATTATGGCCAGTGAAAAGTACAAAAAATTAGCCACTTTCAAAAATTATTAAATAATGGTTCAGTAGTTTTAGGTTTTCTTGAATGTTCAGGCTAATTTTTTACCCAGTCCAGTGGAAATTAAGTGATCGCTGAGGCTAAGAATACACATACAAAGACTCGCAGGAATGATTAAATTCAGTTCCATGGCCCAAACTTAAAAAATTCATAACCAAAAAAGTATTTGTAGTGGAGCTATAGAATTTTTAGAGGTCTCATGAATGTTATATAAGTTTTACATTAATTTTTTTGGGAGGAAATCCATGGGATGAACTGGTAAAAGCTCTGCATTCTGAGTGAGCTGGAATGGAATGACCCCTAAACATCTCTAAGCCATTTCTGATATCTCCTGAAAATCTCTGAAATGTCTCTATAGTGTCTCTGAAACTTCCCCAAACATTTCTGAAATCTCTCATAAACTTTTTGGAAATGTATCATAAAGTTTAATGAAATGTCTCATAAATGTTTCCATCAAGCAGCAAATATATCATAAACTTTATCATTCAAAACTCAGAGTCTCAGGCAAGAGGTTATATATGGAGGCTCCCTGCTGCCATGACAATTAAGAGAAAAAAAGGTAGAAATGATGAAAAGGAAAAACAATTATAAGGAGTAGTTATGAGAGGAAAAAAAAAACATCACTTGGATTTAAATGAATTAGCTGTTTATTATAAACCTTGGAGGATTGACTTTTTTTTTCAGCGGATCACATCATCATTTAAAAATATCATTTAAATCACATCGATAAAAACAGATCAACAGCTATGATAAGTCTATGAACCTGTTGATTAAGGGTAAACAGAATCCGAATCCAAAAACAAATATCAATTTGTTCAGTTTTACATTTTCTAATTTAACCATTTTGATCTGTTGGTAAATTACAGTTGTCGGTTCTGTTTATGATGGCACTCGGTTTAAAATTGGTCCAGCTATTGACTAGCAGCATTATTCAGTTGTTCGGTCCATTTTGTCCCTAGGTTCAGCTGTTCTGTGACTGACAGCAGGCCTTGGATCACTTCTTGGTTTGAGGCGGGGTCAACAGCTTTACCAGTTCACAGTCTGCAGATCAGACCTCAGACTGTTACAGACTGTCACAGAGTCGAGATCAAAGTCCTGGTCGGAGATCACCAACAGACCATAATGAAGTCTCTTATCCTCCTTCTCAGTCTGGTTCCAGTCCTCCTGATTTTCCCGGTCCGGGTCTCAGCGGGTCCAGGCTGTGGACCGTGTGACCCGGCTCAGTGCGCTCCTCTCCCAGCGGAGGGCTGTTCCGTCGGCTCTCTGATGGACTCCTGCGGCTGCTGCTCGGTCTGCGCTGCCGCGGAGGGAGAGCTGTGCGGTGGCCGCCGCGCGGCAGCGCGCCGCTGCGGGTCCGGGCTGGAGTGCGTCAAAAGCGCCGAGGACAAGAAGAACAAGTTGGGAGTTTGCGTCTGTAAGACCAACTACGAGGTCTGCGGGACCGACGGCCAGACTTACAAGAACGGCTGTGCACTGAAGAGCGCCAGCCTGAAAGCCCAGACCGAGGGCAAAGAACCCATCAACATCCAGAACAAGGGCCGCTGCGCCACAGGTGAGACTGCTGTCGACAGGTAGGGTAACAATGGGTTACAGCTCAGACCGACCATACACAGGTGATGAAACCCAGGTTATAGGTGAGACTGGTGAGAGACTGCAGGTGAAATTTCAGGTTTGTCAGGGTGACATTAGCAAATCTGATGAACAGAAAATGAGCACATGTGCGGTATTGATGATCAGAATCACTGATCAGTGATCAATGACCACTGTACATATGTTTCTGTTTGACAACGTGTTCCCGCCTGGCTGACAGTCTGACAGGAACAGAGACTGATCTCTGATAATCCAGCTTCATCCCTCTGAAAACACTGAATTCCTTTCTACATGAAAACCCTCACTGAGCCGCTCAGAGCAAACTGAATTCCTCTGAGGTCACTATGGATTTACAGATTCCTGCAACCTGTTTCATCCTGTTTCATCCTGATTCTCTGCAACCAAACTTCATGTAAATTATCTATAATTTAACTATGACTGGCACAACCTGTCTGTCTGTTTTTCTGTCTGCAGCCCCGATCATCGTCACTCCTCCTGGTGACGTCTACAACGTGAGTGGCTCTCAGGTGTACCTGAGCTGTGAGGCGGTGGGTGTGCCCACACCTGTCCTCACCTGGAAGAAGGTGAGTTTGCCTCAGCAGCTCATCAGTCAGTCATATAATGGCCGATGTAATATATAGAGTTTTATATATACAGTTAGGTACATAGGTATCCGGAGAGAGACACAATTTTCATAATTTTGCCTCCACCACACAGCCACAATGGATTTAAAATAAGCCATCAAGATATGATTGAGGTGTCGACTTCCAGCTTTATTTCAAGGGGTTTCACAAAAGCATCACATTAACTGTTTTATCAATTGCATTCGTTTTTATATAGAGTCCCTTAGTTTCAAAAGCTCAAAAGTAATTAAAAAAACAAACACAATTATAAATATCAGGATTTTTTGTTATAATGGGAAGAAAATCCATTTGCAGTCAATGACTGTCTGAAATCTAGAACCATGGGCGACACCCAATGCTGAGTTTCTTCTATGGGAGATGCTTTTCCAGGACTTTACTGTAGCTGCCTTCAGGTGTTGCTTGTTGGTTTGTGGGTCTTTCTGCCCTCCATTTTGTCTTCAGGAAGTGAAAAACATCCTCAGTTGGGGTTAAGGTCAGGTGACTGAAAAAAAACTTGGCCATTGGAGAATATTCCATTTCTTGAGAAGCTCTTGTTACTTTCTCAGTCTGCTTTGGGTCATTGTCTGTCTGTACTGTGAAGCTCTGTCCTGTCAGTTCTGCAGCATTTTGGCTGAATCTGATCAGATAGTTCGGCCCTGTTCACTTCAGGATTCATCCTGCTGCTTCCACCATCAGTCACATCATCAGTAAACACTAGTGACCCAGGTCCATTGGCAGCCGAACATGTCCAGGGCATAACACTGCTCCACTATGAGCAGTGTTATATATATATATATATATATATATATATATATATATATACACATACATACACACATACACATATATGAACATAAAGATGTGAGATGTTATGTTTCTGGCTGCAGTGCCTTGACTCTCCAGCAGTCTTCCTGTTTCTGCTGATTTCCTTTTTCCTCCGGCTGCTTGTTGAAACAATCAAAGTCTGCAGAGACTCCACCTGAAAATAAAACAGGAAATTAATCATAGTCAAACTGAAAAGAAAACTGGATGTTTTATTTTTAATCTGAGAAAGGACCAAAATTCCTGCAGACCAAACATCAGCTGGACTTCAAATACTGAATTCAATCCATTTTATTCATACAGATCCAAATCACAACAGACATTATCTCAAGGCACTTTACAGAGTCAGGTCAACCTTGACAATGTTAGGGAGGGAAACCCAATGATTCCACAATGACAGAGAACCTGGTGACACTGAAGAATAACTACCTTTAATAGGATGTAACCCTGAGAGAACTGGACTCAGAGTGGGGTTGGGTGGATGTGTGCGGTGTGTGTGTGTGTGTGTGTGTGTGTGTGGGGGGGGGCTAATTTGACTGGTCGGGTTTAGAGAGGAGAAATGGGGGAGAGAGAGGAAGTGAGG
The DNA here is from genome assembly GCA_016859345.1 of Istiophorus platypterus. Taxonomy (NCBI): domain Eukaryota; kingdom Metazoa; phylum Chordata; class Actinopteri; order Istiophoriformes; family Istiophoridae; genus Istiophorus; species Istiophorus platypterus. The sequence continues at coordinate 28,554 of CM029134.1, read as the reverse complement.
GGGGGCAGGGTCAACTGTATTTACTCATGTATTCCATCACTATCAGACTGGTTGTTAATAACATTGATACTTATAGGTGTATATGTTATAAATAATAACAGAAGCAATGATAGTAACACCAGTCAATAACAATATTAATAATGAAATTAATAATATTGATAATGTGTGTTGAGTACTAGTAGCAGATCTTGATCCTGCAGATCTCAAGGTCAGAGATACCTGCAGAGTAAGGACAGGGGGAGAGAAGACGCAAAGTAAGTGACATTGCAGTGGAGTGATATTAAGCCTCCTCGTAAATATGGAAAGGACATCTGCGTCCGGGACCCAAACTGGGAGAGGGTTCCACAGCAGAGGAGCCTGATAACTGAAAGCTCTGCCTCCTGTTCTGCTTGTTGAGACTCAAGGAACCACAAGTAGGCCTGTGTTCTGGGAGTTTTCTACTGGGATAATAAGGTACTATGAGTTATTTAAAATAGGATGGTGTCTGGCCATTAAGGGCTTTGTAGGTGAGGAGGAAAATTTTAAATTATATTCTGGATTTCACAGGGAGCCAATGCAGAGAAGCTCATACAGGAGAGATGTGATCTCTTTTTCTAGTTCTTTTCAGTACTTTTGCTGCAGCATTCTGGATCAGCTGGAAGCTTTTCACAGGTTTATTGGGACATCCTGATAGTAAGGAATTATACAAGTCAAATGTAGAGGCAACAAATGCATGGACTTGTCCTTTTCAGAAAAGATGTTCCTAACCTTTATAAAACAGCCAGTTGGAGGGCAGCAGCTCCTCTATCATCCAATTCAATTTTACGTCAATAAACTCTGATGATTATAAACATTATTTATCAAAGTATATTTATAGTCACTGAGCTCTTTATTAGGAACACCTCAGTTAACCCTGGGTAGTTCTTCCCTTGGCTTTGAAAACAGCCTCAGGTCCTCATGGCCTGGATCCACCAGATGTTGGAAACTGCTCATAATCCAAAGCCACCACATCATCTGTTGGAAACGTCTGGTGGATCTGGTGTTCTACTGTATCCAGATCTGGAGACTGGGTCCTGCTGGAATTTGCAATTAGAAGACGGTAAACTGTGGCCATGAAGGGATGAACATTGTCAGTAACAATACTCAGACAGGCTGTGGCATTAAAACCATGATTGATTTTGAATTATGGAACCCAAAGTGTGCAAGACAACTGTCCAGTTCTGTTGAACCTGTGTCCACTAGAGCCTCAGGTTTCTGTTCTTGGCTTACAGGTCCAGAGCCAGATGTGGTCTCTACTGTTTTAGCACATCCACCTCAAGGTTGGATGTGTGTTTCATTCTGAGATGATTTTCTGCGCACATCAGTAGTAAAGATCAACAAAGTGTTTCCATCTACAGAACTGCTGCTCATTGGGTGTTTTTTTCACACAATTCTTAGTAAATTGTAGAGACTGCTGTGAAAATCGCAGGAGATCAGAAGTTTCAGAAACACTTGTAATGCAATCTATAATTGCATGAATAAGCAGGTGTATAGGTGTTCCTAATAAAGTGCCTGGTAAGTGTATAAACTACACAGGTACAAATATCACTTTAAATTTCTGCTTGGATATAAAATAATATCAGGAACATTTTGTTACTTAAAAATCAACAAAGGGAAACAAATAATAATTCATTATTTCCACTGTCATATCAAAATGCCCGAATTTCTCTGAAAAATGTTGAAAATAAGTGGGAAAATCATTTCCAATGTTTAAATAATTTATCCTTTAATCTAAATAAACATATGGAGGGTGAAGATGAAAGATTCTGTTTTCCATCACTCAGTCTGTCAGGGATAAAATGGTTTAGTAATGTGTTTAAGAGTGGTTTTCAGACTCCTCTTTATTTTTAGTTGGATATGTCAGAGAATAAGGAGAGTTTCTCAATCATAATGACAACACGAATTTTTAAATCATAAATAATAATTATGATAACACTAAGATAAACGATAAACAAAGTCCTCTATTTCACTGCAGTTTGTGTCAGGATACATCAGTGTTTTATTTGTATATAGACTTATTTTTCATTATTGTTGGTGACTTCAGAAGATTGAAAAGAATCAGACACTGTAAAAATTCTCCTGATGAGCTCATATCTCACATCCAGCCTCAGGTGTTCAGGTGTGTTTGGGCCACAGAGTGTCTGTCAGCAGCTTCAGACTCTATGCTAAGTCTTGAACTCACTGAGCTGCAGAGAAAACTGAAGTAATTTTCCAAATGACTGCAGGAAAACACGCTGCAGCCTGTTTCTGAATCTGTCAGATATGAAGTGGACAACAGAAAAATGTTCAGTCATCTGGACGAGTATGTACAGGTTGACAGAGTCTGTAGGAAACAAACTTATCAAACTAAAACCTGATACCAAAGGACTGAAGTTCAGAGCAAAGAGACAGATTCTCTCTCCTGTCTGTGGTTCAAAATGAGGGACAGACACAGTGACATCATTATCATTCACTTCTAGCAGGTGACATATCACCTTTTGATGAACAGACGGACTCAGAGGAAGTTTTATTTCAAAAACGTCTTTTAAGAAAAAATTGGCTCTGAATCAGCTTAAACTTTCAGTCTGTATAAACTGCAGTAGTGGTGTCCAACCCTAGGCTCAGGGCCCCTGAGTGGGTTGTCCCTTCAGTCTAACAGGGATAAAGTTAATGGAATAAATATCAAATTCTATTTTCTGTTTCTGGATTTAAAGTGACCTATATATTGTCTCAGTTTCTGTTTGAACTATCTGCAGCCCGATCATCTGATTTACTGAAAAAACCAAGCTGATCAGAAATCAATAACATAAAGAAATTGACATTACATGAAGTCACAGTTTAATTTGGACCAAAAATGTCTGACAATATATCTAATATACAAAGCAACAGATACATAGTGGGTGAATACATCTGTGTGTGTTTGTGACTAAATCTGTTCTTTTATCTTGCAAAAATTATTAGAGACAAGTCAGAGATACAACCTGTGAGTAGGAGGATGTTGAAGACGACGATGATGATGATGCTGTGTGTCTTCCTTCAGGTCCTCAATGGGAAGAATAAGATGGAGCTTCTTCCTGGCGACAGAGACAATCTGGCAATTCAAACCAGAGGAGGACCAGAAAAACATGAAGTGACTGGCTGGGTTCTGGTTAGTTATCAACATTATATATATATATGTACTGTATATACAGATTACACAGGTATATACATCTTAATATACTATAGATACATGTTAGTATAGTGTATATACACATTATACAGCTATGAGTCATTTAATACAGTACATAATATATAAATAATAACTAACATGCAGTGTTATACATGATCATACATACATATAATGCACACATTATATTTCTGCACTGTACAATTTATGATGTCTTGGCTCCAGCTCTCTGTTGGACAAATAAGATCGAAGTGCTGTGTTTTTATTTCAGATCTCTCCTCTGACCAAAGAAGAAGAAGGATCATATGAGTGTCATGCCACCAACTCTAAAGGTGAAGCTTCAGCTGTAGGAGCCATTCATCTGGTCCAGTCTATTGATGACATCATCATCAAGACAGGTAACAACATTTACAAACAAAGAAGCAATAACATCTGTAGTCTGTAATATGAAGCAAGCTCAACAAACCTAGGATAACTATTTGTTATCTGACTTCACTGAGCCTAACAATACATAAAACATAAAAGGGATGGTGTTTACAGCAAACGACCAATCAAAGACATGGATGATTCTACTGGCGGCAGACCAACATTTATTACAAACAAAAATGAGGGACGCAGGCTACGAAGAAGTCAAACATATTATCCAGGCTAAAAGCAGCAATTGAAGCTTCAAATTCAGGCTGAGACCAGTAAACAAAAATCAATTGAAATGGCTTTTTTTTTCAACTGCAGCACCAGCAGTGTCAAACACACTTGGGAGCAATTTTAAAAAATGAGATGAAGACAGGAGGGGCCTCCTACACTGGAGTCCACTCTTGCTGAGTGTTTTGGAGATTTTGCTGATTATGTGTGAAGAAGGTGTCCGGGAGCCCAAGATATCTCATGCTGAAAAGTATTAATTGAAGCTTGTCTGAGGAAAACAGAGAAGTTGTTGTTACAAGTCGATTCTGATTCGATTCTGTTGTTACAAGTCCATTCTGAAATTCAATCCCCTGTGGTTAGTTTTTAAAACCCTACAGTATGTTGAGCTAGATTATTGGTGGCCTTCAGTATAACGTTGGTGCACTCTGATCTGGGGTCCCTGTCATCTTGCTATGTCTACGAATTCCAGGGAGGTAAAGCAGCCGTCTCCTTTGACCTTCATTACTACAGCAATGCTGTGTTTGGCTCTGCTTTCCACAAATAATCTCAGACAGCTGCCCAAAGTCTCAAGGAAGAAAGACAGTGTGCCTTCCAGAAAGATTTACAGCTATTTTGCCTGAGACCTCAAAGCCCATTGTTGACCTGTGTAACCAAAAGGAAAATTCCCTAACAGTGAGGAGCTGGTCTCTGTAATAATGAGGGTAACTCATATAAAAAAATCTTCAGGGAAAGCTGAGGTAGTTTTTCAGCCCCTGAACACTCTTGTTCTCTCCTAAGATCCTCTCTTATGATCCATGCACCAAGCTCCACAGGATCTTTTATGAAGAGTGTTGCCATTTAAAAACAGAACTGATTGTTCAGTAGGTGGAGCTTTTATTGCGTTCATCTGTTATCTTGAACATAACCTTCTTCAGAGGAGGTTAGGTGTCTAGCTGAAGTAACCAAGGCGATATATCCTGGTAAGAACCACCCTAATCCTGAAAATGAGGGTTAAACCTGAGGTTACCTGATAAACATAAATCTTGCTTTGCTGCACAGGCCTCTCTAATGGTAACAACATAAACAAACACCAAAGTGATAAACAAACATGAGAAAAGATGAGATTAAGAGTCAACAGACAAGGAGAGAACATGACACTGAGTCCTGTCCAAAATAGGGTTCTTAAATTTCAGGTTCAAAGGTTTCCTGCTGACATTTTGCTGATTTCTTCATAATAGTGGAAGACATGAAATCACAACAAATAAAAAAGATAAAAAAAATTAAATTGCAGTAGGTGTAAATAGGTGAGTTTTGTGAATGCTCTCACAAGTCTGAATGCAAACACAAATGAACACAACATGCTTATAAAACACACACATAGACATGTACAGTGATTATGTGGTGGTTACTGTGGTAACATGCCATTCCCATGGTGATCTCTAAAAGGTTCTTGGGCTAAAGCTGACAAAAACTGTTTTTATCTGAGTGTCAGACAGGTGATTTAAAGGTTAGACTGTCCCACCTCTTTAACCTCCACACTGCTCCACCCCCATCTTCTGTCCTCTGTGACCCCTTCATTAGACAAACAATATGTGAAACATTCACAGGAAGTAACTGGAATGGCAGTCAGTAGAGAGCACAACTACATGTCTGACTCTTCTAATAGAAAAATAAAAGGAAAAAGGCATTAGTCTGATAAACATAAATCTTGCTTTGCTGCACAGGCCTCTCTAATGGTAACAACATAAACAAACACCAAAGTGATAAACAAACATGAGAAAAGATGAGATTAAGAGTCAACAGACAAGGAGAGAACATGACACTGAGTCCTGTCCAAAATAGGGTTCTTAAATTTCAGGTTCAAAGGTTTCCTGCTGACATTTTGCTGATTTCTTCATAATAGTGGAAGACATGAAATCACAACAAATAAAAAAGATAAAAAAAATTAAATTGCAGTAGGTGTAAATAGGTGAGTTTTGTGAATGCTCTCACAAGTCTGAATGCAAACACAAATGAACACAACATGCTTATAAAACACACACATAGACATGTACAGTGATTATGTGGTGGTTACTGTGGTAACATGCCATTCCCATGGTGATCTCTAAAAGGTTCTTGGGCTAAAGCTGACAAAAAACTGTTTTTATCTGAGTGTCAGACAGGTGATTTAAAGGTTAGACTGTCCCACCTCTTTAACCTCCACACTGCTCCACCCCCATCTTCTGTCCTCTGTGACCCCTTCATTAGACAAACAATATGTGAAACATTCACAGGAAGTAACTGGAATGGCAGTCAGTAGAGAGCACAACTACATGTCTGACTCTTCTAATAGAAAAATAAAAGGAAAAAGGCATTAGTCTGATAACATAAATTATTTATTTGTTGTAAAAAACAGTAAGTTTTAAGTAGTAGACTGTTTGTAATATGGATTCAGCATTTTCCTGCAATAGATCTGGATTATTACCTGGATTTGTGCCAAATTGTGAAAACCCATAGATCTCAACACCATGAAAGTGTCTGATTTTTTAAATCAAAATCCATACTTCATTTCTTGAGACAGTGGCAAAAATGTCAAAAATGTGCTATTCTGCAATGTTAATGTAAAACAGTTCCTGCAACCACCCTTTTAACCGGATGTGCATCATAATGTAATGTGTTCCTTCCTAGCCCATGATCCATCCTCCACCATGTGGTCCAAATCATTTCAGTAGTTTTACTGTAATCCTGCTGACAAACAAACAAACAAACAAAACAAACAGACACAGATGAAAACATAACCTAATTTAAAAATCAGATTAACCTTTAAGCCCTAATCTCATTATATCATTTCCTTTCAGTGACGAAGGAAGATGAGCTGTGATCTGCTGATCAGAGATCAATAAAGATGATCGTCACAAGAAACAGCTGAAGATCTTTTTTTATAAACTTTGAGTGAAATTTATCTGAAAGTAAAAATGATTTTTCTTTATAATCTTCTGAATCTTTTGAATTTTAGTTTAAAGTTTATAGCTTAGTCATTTTGAGTGTAATGATGAGTTTCTGTTAGAAAGGTGAGATTCAATTTCTCCTTTCAACACAACTTTCTGTTTTGTTAAAATAAACTTTTCTTCTTTTAACATTTTTTTTTTTTCATAATTTGTTGTTTTTACCCTCTGAGCAGCAACTGAAATAATTCACACTCTTATTTTGGGAATAATTTAATCTGAATTGAAGATTAAATCAATGATGCAGGTTACCATAGTAACAGCACCGATGTCTCTCTCTTCAAAGTTTCCTGGAAATTTAATGTGTCAGCTTGACGTTGGTATAAACACCTGAAACACTTTTTTTTTTTTTAAATCAGTAAAGAGAACTAAGAGAGAACTGAATAAGTATCCCAAACTTATCAGAAAAATGCCTGTAAATTTTTTTCCTGTTACTTTTCTGCATGTTTTCATGTTAATGGAGATGCCGCAGAGCAAAAAAAGAGAGAATGGTAAACAGACTTTTTATTTTATCCTTTATTTTGAAAATAACATAAGTTTATTGAAATGAGATATTTTCATCTCGGTTGATTTCTGCTCTCAGACAGAAAAATGAAACTTTATTCATCATCACTTCTGTCTGGTAAAGGCTAACATCTCTTTTATGATTCTCAGTTTGTTTCTTGGTGGAAAATGAAAATATTTTGATGTTTTTCTCTGAATAAAATATCTCATATCTACTGAGAAATTTTCAAGAGGCTTTATTTAATAAAATATTCAAGAAAGTCTGAATTTCTTTCAGAAAAAAAAACCCTTTTATTATTCATACATGTTGAACTGAAAACAGAAAAAAAATCTTTTTTAAAATGAAAATTTAATTTCAGTTTACCTGTGCTGCAAGTTAAACACATTTTCTTTTCTGTTATTACACTTATAGCCACTACTATAAGTAATGGCTAATAACTGTCTGTATTATAGAGTTCCTTCCTGATGACCTTCTGATGAATCATTGTTACTGTGAAATAAAGTGTCAAAATGTAAATTCAGCAGTTCAGTGGGTTCTCCCACAACCTTTACTTTTAATACTTTTAAGTACATTTTCCTGAATGTCCCTAGCTACTTTCTCCTAAGTAACTTTGAATGCAGGACTATGACTTGTGATAGAGGATTTTCAGTGTGGTATTAGTGCTGCAGTTTCTTAGCTTTAATCACACTAATGGAACTGAAAGCAGAGGATTGAGGTTTGATTGATTGTTGATGTGTTCCTTGGCCTGTACTATGAAGTTCAACAAACCCATGATAACTTTTCGTTATCTGACTTCATTGAGCCTAACAACTGCAATCATGCTAAGTGGGCATGTAACAGTAGTTATCAACTTGTTGAGTCAACCAAAGGGGCTTTTTATGCATGTTCACATATAAGAGATGGTGTCTGCAAAATATGACCAATCACAAACATGGATAAGTCTACTGACAGCAGAGAGGCATAATTTACTAACAAAGAGCGAACTATAACATCCTGTCCTCAACTAAAAGTTAAATGAGGACAGGAGGGGGCCTCCTCTACTGGAGTCCACTACTGCTGAGGAGCTGGTCTTTGCAGTAATGAGGGTTGCTCAATAAAAAAAATCTTCAGGGAAAGCCATAGGACTGTGCAGGTCTCCGAACACTCTTGCCCTCCTGAGAGACCCTCTCACACTCCACACACAGAGCTCTATGGGATCTTCTATAAATGGTGATGCCAGTTTGGCAGAGAATTCAAAACAGCTTGGTAGGCAAAGCTTTCATAGGTGTTGATCTGTTATCTGTTATCTAGAACATAATCTGCCCTTTAGCAGGTTAGGTGTGCAGTCCGTTACTGAGGACGATGTACAAAGTGAACCACTGCCGTAACCCCGGAAAACCCAAAGTTAAACCTGAAGTTACCTCGCTAACCACAAATCCTGCTTTGTGAAACAGGTCTCTGTTGATGTGTTGTTTGTACGTAACCAATGATGAGTCAGAAAGGGTTAGGGTCCTAGACACTATTACCAGAAAATCGAATTTATTCCACTTTTACAAAAACAAAGTGAGCTGATAACACAAAAACTGTAAAAACATCAAACTAAACTTCCACTTTCACTTCCTGCTGAAAGGTGTCACACCTAAACTCTGCAGGGAGGCCTCTGATTGGGCAAGCCACTCTATGATGTCATCATACGAGGGGCAATACTCATTGACATCAACTCCTGGAAGAGAAGTTTACAGGCGTATGGCATCCGCACCAGTGAGATCTGACAACAGAGAGAAACAAATGGCAAATCCTCATCAGAGAGACAAAAAGAGAGGCTGATAGAGGCAGCTATAAACAAAGATTCTGTGTGGTACTGAGCATGTTTATCTGTGTTTATTTACCTGTGTCTTGTTGCGGCAGCCTCGACACTCGTATGTGTGTGTCCGCGTGTTGGCGATGGCCATGAGTCCACATAGGTTACATACATGAACTTGATAAGGGTCAGACGCCTCGAACAGACGCTCTCTGAGAAACTGAGCTGCTCCGTGAGCAATCTGACAGTCACGCTCCATCTCCCCAAACCGCAGGCCACCATCACTGAGGACAGACAGGTGAGAGACAGGCAGGTGAGACAGAAAAACATGTAGACAAGACAGGTGAGGGCCAGGTTTTATGGAATCAATTAGTGGGGAAGCCTTGTTGCACCTGGAGCAGTACCCTGTTTCCCATCTGTCTCACCTAAACGTCACTGTGCAAGTGTCTCATTGTAAATGCATACAGGTAACTCAGATAGCTGTGTCACTCACCGTGATCGTCCCTCCATCGGCTGCCTGTTGAGGATCTGGACGGGGCCCCGGGCCCTCGAGTGGATTTTATCGTCCACCATGTGCTTCAAACGCTGATAATATGTCGGACCGATGAAGATCTGAGACGTCAGCTTCCGTCCCGTGAACCCATTATACAGAACCTAGTCACAGATCAATAATAAATAAAATCCTTCAGCAGAGAGATAGTTTTCCTCATCATGAACCTGTCATACAGAACCTGATCACAGATCAATACTTAATAATCACTGACCAACAGACTTGACATGTTCAGCAGTTTGAAACCTTCTCACTGGAAGATAGGTGTAGCTCACCTTGACAGGTGTACTGTGCTGTTATTCATCTTGAAAAAAATATTTCTCTGTTAAAGATTTTAAATTGGGTTAAATATGATGATCTTGACTGAAAGTTCATGACCTGAACCAATGCTGGAGTAATGTCAGTGACATCACCACATTAACAGATGCTGTATTTAACAGGAAGTAAACAGCATGACCTCTCGCTGACCTCATTTCCTCTCAGGTGGTATCCATATTCAGACAGCAGGTTCGACACTTTCTGTACGTTAACGGCGTCGTTAAATGGTGTTGCATCGCCAATCTCTCCTTTGTTCGCAGACACCTGAAGCAGCAGAAAGAAATATGTAAAATACATTCATGTAAATGCAATATGTATAAATATATATATGTAAATGTGACTCAATCATCAGCTGCAGAGAACCTGCAATTCAACAGATTCAAAGTTGATGGATATCGTCACACTTCAAAGAAACTTTAATTTTGATTCAGTTTTGATGTTTTTCCTGATTATAATTATTAAAGTTTTAGAGAGAGAGAGAGACTGAGCATTACCTTATTGTCCTAATCATTATCATGATATAATAACTGATTACCTTGTGATCACAATGATCAAGTTAGTTAAGGATTAATACAGGATGTGTTTATGATTACTACCTTGCCCTGCAGACACTCGATCAGATGGCCAACTGTCATTCTGGATGGGATAGCATGGGGATTGATGATAATGTCAGGTGTGATTCCCTCACAGGTGAATGGCATATCCTTAAACACAAACATTATGTCAGAGGCAACTCAGTTCACACGACTAGAAACAGAAGATCAGATACAGACGCTCAATCAGATGATCAGCTTCCTGTTTACCTCCTGTCTGTACTGGATTCCACAGGTTCCTTTCTGTCCATGCCGGCTGGCAAATTTGTCTCCGATCTGAGGAATCCGGACTGAACGGACCTGCAGGAGATAGAGACCTCATCAGAAAAAACCCCTCAAAAATCAATGTTGTCGCCTCAGACGTTCTTCCAGGTGTCTCAGGTATTGCATCAAGGGTAGTTTAAGGTGTCTCATAGGTGCTGTCTTGGGTGTTTCTGGTGACTTGGTGGGCGTAACAGGGGTCTCAGGTGACATGTCAGGTACCTCAGTTGTATCAGGTGTTTTCTGTTAATTCAGGTGTGGTGCTGTCTTCCCTCACCCTGATCTTGCAGAACTTGTAGCCCTCCTGGTTCAGGGTCACCATCACCTGGTCCACAATGCCAGTCTCGCTGGTTCTCAGGAAAGTGCTGCAGTCCCTCTTGGTGTAGCGCCGGTTGGTGCTGTCCAGCTCGTCATCATTCTCTGGCAGAGTCACTGTTTTCCCAATAATCACGTCCTCACCAGACACACGAACTCCGGGTGCGATCAGTCCATCATCATCCAGCTTGTCATAGATTGCGTGTCTCATACCTAAGGATGTTTTCAATTTGTTCTTGTCATGTGATGTAATGTTAGCCCCACGCATTACCAACATTTAACACTTGGACTAAGTGCTGATAACACACCTGAGATGATTGACAGGGGATTCCATGTTGCAAACACCGGACTACAACTTAACCGCATTCAAGATTTTCTGCTTAAATATTTAGTTCTTATCAGTTCTCACCCTGACAGGTTTCACGTGTTGGCTTCTCAAAGATCTCCTCCTGGTCAAAACCTTTCTTTGACTCCTGCTCTTTGTAGGACCGATAGAAAACAGACCTGCAGGATGAAAAACAGCTTTTAACAAACTGTAGACTGAAACACTCAACTGTAGTAGTTACTGACAGCAGAGACTCACCTAAAGAAGCCTCGATCCACAGCTGACCTGTTCATGATCACAGAGTCCTCTTGGTTGTATCCTGTGTACGAAGCAATTGCTACAATGGAGTTGATACCTGAGCACCACAAAGAAACTTTCAATTAGATACACAAGGAAGAGCTCTGCCTGCCAGTAAGAAAGCAGGGCAAACAAGTTGCCTAAAAACACAAACGAACTGACCTGATTTAAAGTTTTGAAACTGCACTGAAAGTTGATGTAAGAAGAAAATAGCCAGTTTGAATTCAATATCATTTCTACACCTGAAGAGCTTCACAGCTCCTTATCCATTTATTTATATCTGAAACTCGCTCAAACAGTTAAGATAAATCCCATATAATTTAAGTTATCATTCTGACTTTTCAGGTGTGTTACCTGCAGGCAGCTCTCTGAAACGCAGATACTCCATGGATCGGGTGGTGACCAGTGGTTTCTGAGGGTAGTACAACACATGAGCCAGTGTGTCCATTCGTACGTGGAAGTTTGTGATGTAGACGCCCATGGCCTGTTTACCCATAGCAGACTGGTACGTGTTCCTGGGAGACTAAACAAGAATAACCAGTACTTTAACACGTCACATGGAACAGTGAAAATTACTACATCACAGAGAGATAATCATCCTTAATTAACATTTTACAGGGTTTAATTTTCCATTTGTTTCTTTGGACCTAACCTTCCTCATCTGTACCTGGTTGTGGTCAGGGAAAGGGATGATTGTTAATTTGTTTTGTTTGTATGTACCTGGTTGTGGTCAGGGAAGGGGATGATGGAAGCACAGACTCCAAGGATCATGGATGGGTGAATCTCACAGTGGGTGTAGGTGGAGCAGTAGGCCACACCCTTCTCCTGGAGGTCATCAGGTGTCATGGCGAGCATCACAGTCTCCTCCTCCAGAGTGTCGATATACTCGACCACGCCACTTGCAACCAAGTCCTGCCAGCTGACCGACACAAACAACAAACAACGTTTGGTCAGCCAACAGAATATTTTCTGGGATAATCCACAAAAGCTTCAGGAGGCAAAATCTGTAGGAACAATCAGCCAACTTTAAGAGGACAATTATCAAACTCGTTGCTTTTCTCTATCTCACCTGTAGTTGTTGTACTCTCTCTCCTTTAGCTGGTCAATGTGTCGTCTCTTCAGCAGTAGTTTTTGTTTCTCGACAATCAATAGCGGTCGGCAGATTCGTCCAGCGTCTGTGTAAATTCTGATTTCACGCTCTCTAATGTCTCTGATCATCGACACCTGAAACGTTCAGAGCCAGCAGGAACAATAAGCTGATATACCTGTCTGTTTAAAGGACACACCTGGTGACAGATTATGTATTTCTCATTGTCATCAAATCTTATGATGGCCATGATGATCTGTTTGTTGGTGTGGATATAATTGTGGGGACTTAACCAAAGTTTTAGTTACCTCAGACACAATGATGTCCATCTGTCTGCGAAGTTTTCTCAGAGTGTTCATCAGCTGTTCGGGATCTTTGTGGATTCCGACCCAGCAGCCATTCACAAAGATCTTGGTTGCACTAAAACATTAAAAACTAAATTTAGAACCAAAGATGACTCAAATGTAAAGTCACAGAGAAGCAGCATCAGGTAAGTTTCAGTTTATTCTAAATACTGAACATTTGATAATTGATAAATGAATCAAACAAACATTGTAGAAGTTAATGAATAAGTCCAAGCTAATAGAATAGAAACCCTTCATATTCTGGATGTTTGCTGATTTTTGTTTTCGTTCTGACGGAAAGTGATGCTGTGGATCTTCTGGTGGAGAGCTTAAGCGCTTGGCTGCATGAACAAAAGTTTATTCCCCAGTATAAAGACAAATAATCTTTAACATTTAATGACAGCAGTTGAAAAATACAGGAAGGGGAAGGGAAGAGAGTGGAAAAGAGCATTACATTAACAACTGAGGGGGGCATGGCTGAGAAACATGGGCAAAATGCAATGCTAACAACGCAGGACAGGGAAGGCAGCATCACCGCCATCCCTGCAGACATATAAATGATGGCCATGGAGGTGTGGTCAGGACTGAGCAGTCTCTGTAACAGAATCAGCGGGGATTTGAATAAGGGGTTAGCCGTAAATAGAGGATATTCAAGAAAAAGACTAGGAAAAGTAGTAACTACAACTACAACTGTGACTCCTTTCTACAGAAGGTAGGCAAGGTTTGTCCAGAAGGTCTCTATTTTTATTTTTTTTTTTAATTTTTATTTATTTATTTATTTATTTTTAATGGGGCCTGAAAAGTCTGCAAATCTGGAGAGAAAGGTGATAAGTTGCCAATACTGCTTGTGAATGCTCCCCTCATGAGGTAATAGAGACTGTTCACACCAATTAAGCTTGAAAGTTCAACAGCCAATTGGGAAACTCTCGACCAGCAGACCGATGGTGTAACTTCATCACTCAGTCAGTCATTGTCAGACATTTGGCATTTATTGGGTTGGCCTTGCTGTCAAGTCCAATCAAAAAATAAAGTATTAATGAAAGTGATGCTGCCATATGCAGATCAGTTTAAGACATTAAAAATGAGGCGTAAACTTCTTTACAGCAGATAGACATCTCTAAGTTAGATGGATGTAAAAACTAAATCAACAAACCATACATCTCCTTGTGATTAGTTTAGAGACAGGGACACAAAAAAGACTACAGAAAAATGGTTTTCTAGGACTAGTTTTATCTTACATTGATATCCGATAATGGATGAAAAGTTTGATCAGATAGAGTTTTACTTATATTTTTTACTTCTGATAGTTCTAAAATATTGAACTTAAGAGACTCACTCTGCGATGGCAGCAGGTGAGATTTCCTCTAGGTTCTCCATACTCCACTCCTCCAGAAACTCCAGGATGGGAGACGGCTGAGAGCCCACAGAGATGTAAGCCATAAGGGCCAAGTTCTTCACCAGACCCACAGCGTGACCCTGAAACACAGTTTGTGTTCAATATTCTACGCAATTTTATCAATGAATGATGGTCAGTTCAAGTTTAGCTTTTAAAACACCCACAACAAGCCAGCTGCAGAAGTCAGTGTGACACATTTCCGCTTGTCTCTTGAATTTAATTGCATTAAGATTGTTTGTTGTCCTGTGCTGTCAAGATATTTTAATTTTCAGATATTTGTAGGTCTTGTGTTATTACCTCGGGTGTCTCAGCCGGACACACCATTCCCCACAGTGTGTTGTGCAGTTGTCGGGGTTTTGCCAGTTTGCCGTCTCTGCCGATTGGAGAGTTGACTCGGCGGAGGTGGGACAGAGTGGAGGCAAAGGTCAGACGGTTCAACACCTATAAACACGAAGATTTAAATGGGATGATGTTTAGACCCTGACCCTAACCCTGGCCTCAGGACATGATCTGGTCTAACCAGGGGGATGGGTGGCTGGGTGGTGATGGTGGTGGTGGTGTGGTGTGGGGGGTTATATTTGTCAGTTTTTTAATTTAAAAAATGGACCTATAGCGGTTGACCTCACCAGCTGTGAGCACAACTCTCTGAACTCTGATTTCATTATTTCAGCAGACTGAGGCTCTTCAGTTTAACTGACGGACACTTCATGTGTTCGGTTAATGACAGCTACATTGCCACTTTACAAGTTACACATGGAGACCTGCAGGCATGTGTTCTTACCTGTGAAACTCCGGCTCGGGCCTGGTGAGCTTTTTTGACATCACCCCAGTTTCCAGTGGCCAGCGAGTATTTGAGTCCGTCTGAGATTATTCTGGTTTTAATGGCAAGCTCCAGATTAAAGTCTTTTCCTCTGTCGATGAATTTCTGAGCATAAATCCGGATCTCTTTCAGCAGGTTCTTAAACATGCTGAAAAATGAGAAGAAAGTAGATTTCAGACGGGTATTTCCATTCACATCAACATAACATATGTAATTACACTTCATGCATGACAGTCAAACAGGACATTCAATATAAAATCAAGGAGATTTTTCTCTCTCTCTCTCTCTCTCACTCTCTCTCTCACTCTCTCTCTCACTCACACACACACACACACACACACTACTGTGCAAAAGTTTCACACACTAAAGAGGATGCTTTCAAAAATAAGGCCATGAACAATTTTAGTTTATCTATCAACTTCATCCAAGGTGCAGTAAGGGGGATAAAACGTAGATACAGCACCAGGTAGGTTGTTCCAAGCATCTTAGAGAACCTGCCACAGGTTCTGATTTAGTTCTGTCTATTCATGTAATCCAAGACTGACTCCATGACAGTGAAATCAGACCATATGATGTAGGACTACTGGTTCTTCTTATCTCTGAAGATACTTCTTTATGACTCTGACAGTATGTTTGGGCTGGTTGACCTGCTGCAGGATGAATCTGGAAAAATCAGACCCCTGCTGATGGGACTGATGACTGAGAAGAATCCAACAATCTGAAGGGCGTTAAACATCTGCACAATTCTTTATAGGTGTATATTAGTTTTTATATGCATATATGTTTTCCTTATTGTTTAAAGGTCAGAGGTAATGACAGTGAGAAGCCCCACCCTCTGAAGAGGAAAGCCAATAGTGGTCCGGCAAGGTCCAGCCTCTTGTTGCCGTAGTGATCTCTGTCGTCCAGCTCTCGTCTGCCAAGAGCAGCAAGCAGTAACCTGTGCACCATGTACCTGAAAACACAGTGATACACAGCCAGATACACAGTTATACACACGTACTACACACTGACACTGATACCTGAATATGACATGGGACTCATCCATATAGGTATGTCTGAGGTAGGACTGACCTTACGAGGCAAGCCCTCTTGGTCTCACACACACCTGTACAAATCCCCCTCTCTCATCTATGTAGGTTTATCACAGGTGTATTCTGGGTGGGACTCACCCTAAGAAGTAAGCCTTCTTGGTCTCACAGAAGTCGCTGACTCCGACATGTGGCAGCATTTCTTTCTGCAGAACCTCTTTGGCATATTTGATTCTTCGTTCTTTCGTCACTCCGGGTTTCGCTCCTCTGGAACCAATAAAATTCAATGCCACGTTCTGCTCCTGGATAACAAATGCTTCATCCAGAGACGGCTTCACCTGGAAACACAGTGACATCATAGGTGACATTACAGCACAATGTTTAGACTAACCCTGATGACCAGTTAACGGATAACATCACAATCAATAACTGACCAACAAACGATAATCAGACTAACCATCTCCATCATCTCAGGGTCATCAAAGTCGTATATGATGTGTTCCAAGATGTCTCTGTCTGACACAAAGCCCAGAGCTCGAAACACGATGATGATTGGAACTTCCTGTCTGATGTACGGCAGCGTGGATACGATCCTCTGACCAATCGCACTCTTCTTCACTCCCTGCAAGAAACAATCAATCAGTAATGAGTAAGTTGATCAATCACATCTGTTCTCTGACCAAATGCACACTTCTTCACTCTCGGAATGACACTGTCAATTTAGCAATCAAATATGAACAATGGCACACTAACAGACTCAGATTGGATGGTTAAATAAAATGAGCTGAAACAAATAGGTTGTATATCTTGTTGAAAATATAGAGTCACCTGTCCTCCTCTGGCCATCATGCTGACCCAGATGGTGCTGGTGGGACGGGATGAGTTTTCCAAACAGGAGCGACACTCAGCTGTGTAGGCGTACTTTGAGTCCTTCTTGGCAAAGACGTACACTGTGTTGGTGGCCATCTTTTCCTGAGCAATCAGCACCTGAAGATAACATCATCACGCCATTTTACTTATCAGAAAACCACAAATACTCCAGTTCACAGATCATAACACTGCCTCCATCATGTCTGACAGATGAAATGGTGGCTGTGGACCATGAGTCGTTCCTTCCTTCTCCAGACTCTTCTCTTCTATCATTCCTGTACAGGTTAATCTTTGTTTCATCCAAAGAATCTTGTTCCAGAATTGTTCAGGCTATTTTAGATATTTTCTGGCAAAGTCTAATCTGGTCTCTGTTCTTGAGTGTGACCAGTGGTAAACCCTCTGTATTTACATTCATGAAGGTGTCTCTTGATTGTAGGCTTCTTCATCTTTATGGCTTTGTTTCAAATCCACTGTGGTAGTGTACAGATGCAAAACTGCAAAACTCATGTCGCTGACCAAATATATTATGACCTTAACTGCACATGCTGAATTTCAGAGTTAAATATTCTGTTTAGTTATTCATTTAAGTTTTATTTTCTCATCAGTTGTGTAATGTTGGTCTACAAAGATTTATAGCAAATACCAACTGGTGAGCTCTGGTGTCCGTCTGCCTGCAGACTAACAGTACAGTAAAGTGTTCGATGCACCTATCTCCATGTCTGTGCACTTTGTATTGTTTTTGCATTAACAACTGCTGCCGCCCTCAGCATCTTAGATTTTGTTTGGTTTGTAATTCTGCAAGCATTCTCCACTGGAACAGCCTGTATATCAATATTCAAGAAGAACTTGGACTGTCCATTTATGGTTAACTATGGGCAGAATATGAGGCTCACCAAACTGCACACGTTGTCAAGTTTCACATGTTTTTTCAAAGACATTTTCAGAGTTATTTTCTTTCTTATCTGCGCATGTAAACTTTTGGTTTGGATTCTTCCAAAGTTTTATAAATGACGCCCCAGAACTTCGTACAAATCAAACACCTCAATCTCTAGGTCCTAAACTAAATATTTTGAAATGGAGTACATGTTTTTGATTATGGAATTCATTCCAGAAACTCAACAGGTAAAAGTTTTCATCACCCTAAACGTTACCCTGATTCCAGATAATTCATGTTAAATTTTCAACTTCTTTTAAGGGAGAGTTCAATATTTTGGCAAATCCTCCTACTCCTTTTGACACAGAGAGAAAAGGCCTGGTGAGATGTTTGGGTTGGACCCACTCTCCTATCTGTACAGTAAAAATGAAGCTACACCAAGAAAATGTCAGCTGAGCTTAGTATAAAGGTTGATGTCATATGGTACACCATGATGTCAGAGTATACCTTCTCAGAGCCGTTGATTATAAAATAACCTCCGGGGTCAAGTGGACACTCGTTGAGCTCGCACAGATCTCGATCCGTCAGGCCGCTTAGCAGGCAGTAGGTGGAGCGAAGCATGATGGGAATCTTACCGATGAAAGTCTTCTGATGCTGGGTTTGCAGCTGGTCCTCCCCCTCTTTTATTATGGTCTTTGTTATGTCTACATACAGAGGGGCTGAGTACCTGAGGGCATTACAGAAAAAACACAAAGAACAGCTGAGACCAGCTGAGGGTGGAAAAACCAGGTAAGAGTGAACAAACTAGGTAAGGAACAAGTGAGAGTAAACAGATCAGGTCAGAACAGGTGACACCAGGTTAGAGTGAACAGACCAGGTGAGAGTAAAAACAAACAAAACAAACAAAAAAAAAAAACCAAACATATCAAAGGGAACAGACTAGGTGAGACCTACGTAAGGTTTCGTAGTCGGGCTTCATTGGGCATCATGGGAGAAGGGGCTCCATCTCTCTCCCAGTGTGTGGGCTTTGACAGGTAAATCTGCTCAAACTTCAGTAGGTAACGAGGCTGTGACACAAAAAACAGGTCAGACTGATGTTACAAGAGCTGCAATCCTTCTAATTAATGGAAAATATATTTCTTTTTCTATTTGGTGATTGCAATTTTGATGATTGCTCAACCAATTGATTTCACACTTGGCTGCTGCATTGCCTAGGACCCAAGGAAAAGCAGTGTTGACAGACGTTTTTTTGGATGGGAGATTTTCCAGAAAATCGACAGATTCCTTCGTTTATTTTTAATTGCACTGGCTGAAACCATGCTAACCATGTTTTCAATTTAGCCAAATCCAAAGGTCAAACTCCTGCTTGGCAGGTACTGCACTAGTTATCTTAAAACCAGGACCCTCCCACACTGACCTAAAACTAAAATAACTTCCTGTAAACACTTTATACACCCCCCAAAACCAGATCCTGATCTGGATCCAGACCCAAGTCCACGTTCAGTTCTGGCTGCTCACCGGCTCCTCCACCTCCCCTGAGGTGTGCTGTGCTTCAGCCTGCAGGTCGATGGGCGGAGCGTCCTCCACAATCCTCTGAACTGACATCTGGATGAACTCATCGAACGAATCCAGCTGCTGCCGCACGAGACCCTTCTCATCAAAATAAGAGCTAGAAGAAAACAGAGAGGCTTGTCATAATAAGTGCTGGAAGGGGAATAAAGTCATGTTCATTTCTGGTTGTCCTTAAACACATCTTTCACTTGGATACAATAATAGATGATGAATTGATCTGTGATCTTTTCAGCTGAGATCCTTGTTGAGGGTTTCTTGATGTGTGCGTTAGTGATCTCTCATTGAATCAGCTTTCTTTTGGTAGGTTCTGTCAACAATATTTTAAATGGGAAGCTAAATGTCAGAATCACAGATATTCCAAATAAAGATCGTCTCTGTTTAACCAACAGCAGTTAAAGTCTCTTCAGTATAAAAGCTTCAAACATTGGCAGAGACCATTTAACTGACAGCCTGTGTGCAGGTTCTTGTTTTATTCATGATCCGTTGAAGTGTCTATCAACATTATAGATGATTATCAGAATTTTCTCTACAGGACATTGACAAAGGTGAATTGAAATCCAGATGAGGTTACCTGATGACAATCCAGCATGCTTCTTGCCACAAATCTGGGGTGATTTCATCATCATCTTCATCATATTGGTTATCTGACAAATAAACATTACAGATAATATCACTGGTCAATAGAATTACCACTGATCAATATCAGTCAGCTGACTCATCAGCTCAGAGATTTATTTTGTTTCTGTTGTCTGAAAAAAATGAAGAAAATTTTACGATGTGTGAACAATAACGTTTTTAACAGAGATATGTAAACATCACAGTCCTGTTTCAGATAAATATTAAGTGTAGCTGCTTGAAGTATTTTATGCTGATAATACTTCTCTACCTTAAATGCTGTAAGATTTTACTTGTCTTAATGTATTTAGTGATTTTATCCAGAAGTAATTTCCATTTTGTTGAAATATGTTACTAAATACCTCTTACATCAGACACACTGTGGCTGGGTTTCCGTCTGAATGCGTTTGAGTGTAAGTGTTTCAGGTTTTTGTATTTATAATTTACGGTGTGTGTGTATATATATATATATATATATGTATGAGACTATGGTTCATTTTTATGATCTATTAACAGCAGTCTCCAATTAGCCTGTTAGCCTGCTAGCAGAAACAAAGCATCGCGCCATTAGCATTACCTGTTGTTAGCATGCTCGTCAATGGGAACTGGCGTTAGCAGATGAAGCTAACATTAGCCTATGTTTTTGGAAGTCATTGATGTTAGCATGTGTTCAACTGATTTTCGGGAAGAAGCTTATATTAATAGCTAACGGCTAACTAACATTAGCTAACTGGCAAGACGCTAACGTCATGATGATAAAGTGTTACCAGTCTGTGCATCGAGTTTTGTTACAAGTTTTGGAGGTGATAACAGCTTACCTTCGTCCTGATCGTACATGCTTTAATCTTCAGAAAATATTAAAATCCACTAAATAAAAACTCCGACACTGCGGAACTACCAACAGCGCGCCCCGGAAAATAAATGTTACTTCCGATCTCTTCTTCTTCATTAGTTACGCAGAGCGCAGAGATGACGCACCGTTGACCTCGTCAGTCTGAACCACGACACTGCATCTGGTACCCGAACCCGCTTTCACAGACTGTAGACAACTGAATAATTTAAGCATTTGTATATGAATATACAAATACCATATATATTTGTATATTTGTATATTTATACACATATTTGTATATTTATATACAAATATACAAAATTTAGACTGATGAAGACAGTTGATCTGTAATCATTAGTGATCCTGATAATAACTAGTGTTATAAAGCTGGTTATGAACTGGTTTGCTGGTGTAATGAAACATTAACAGAAACTCCAGTGAATAGTTCAACATAAATAAAATAGAGACACCTGCAGGTAAATGATTTAATTTCAGCTGTAAAGGGCGATTTAGGCCAGATGAAATATAAATAAAATAATAACATGACTAGAGGTGAAGAAGAAGCAAAAGTAGAAACAACAGAAAAAACAATAATAATATAATAATATCAAAGAAAGAATGTAGATAAGTGTGGAAATGATTAATATGCCCTGTTATAATTTGTGTTTTAAAGAGTCACACATGTGGTCTTATGGTGGAAAAACTGGTTCTAACGATATATGCAGAAATCTATTGAGCTTTATTATCTGTTACTTTATTGTAAACTCTTTTGTGCCTTGAAGGATCCTGTAAAAATGATGTCACCTTGTTTCCAGTGATCTAATTGGTTAGTAGTTAGGCTGCTCACCACCGAAAATGAACCTGCAATAAAAACAATATTGTATTAACCCTTTAGGAAGTACAAACATTTTTATACATACATTTTCAGAGGCTCAAATATAATTAGAGTGGACTGATCAGTTTCATGGCCATGTGTGGCCTGTTCCCTCATTATTTCATGACAAATTAAGATGGAAAATCTCTTGAGTTGATTCCAGGCGTTTAATTTGCATTTGTTGTGATTATGTACCTAACAGCAATTCCATGTGTCTATTCGTCTTGGAGTGTATGACTTGGGTCTTGAAAAGGCCACCACCTGGGGATGACAACAACAAAGAAATTTCGGAGGGGGCAGATTGGGAGGAACAGCCTGCCTGATCTGAACCTCAACAGTGTTTTGCCATTGGACTTCTGTGCTTGCCATAGATTGGCCATAAGAAACACCAGGTTGGATCACAAGGTGGGTCATAATTGTTCTTGGTACCACAGAACCTTTCATCTACGCTTGATGTGTGGGAGTCCCATCTTATCTGCAGCCATATGTCTTGGAGACTTGGGTAAAGGGGGGTAAAGGGGGGGGGGGGGGGCTGGGGACATAAAATCCAAGTGAGCCATGTTCAAAGCCTCCATTGTGGGCACAGCTGTTGCATGTTGTGGTCAGAAGTTTGTTGGTGCTCGTCATGGCAGCCACCCAAGAATCTGCTGTTGGACACTGGTTGTAAGGGAAGCAGTCAAGTTAGGAGGCCTTTCAGGCAGGCTACCTTTTTTCTGAAGCAGCCGACATGTACCTGCAGGGCTGCAGCTGCAGCTGTTGCAGTTGTGAAACCCTTTGTGTGGGAGGAGTTCAAAGAAGTCATGGAGGATTTTCAGCTTTCAAAGCTGAGATTCTGGAGGAGCAATGCAGATTCCGCCCTGGCGCTGAAGAGCGGAACAACTCTTTACCCTTGCAAGGCTACCTGAGGAGTCATTGGAGTTTTCCCATAAAGTCTACGTGTGTTTTGGACTGGAGACGGTCTATGACTGGGTCCCTTTGGGGATATTGTGGGGGGATAGTGTGGGAATTTGGGGTTGTGGAGCCATTACTATGAGCCATTTGGTGCCTATATAAGAGGAGTGAGAGTTGTATCTGTGTTCTTGGCAGGGAAGTCAAACACATTTTCGGTGGGTGCTAGCCCTTGTTAGGTATGTCCCTTGTCACAAATCCTGTTTGTGATCTTTATTGACAACATTTTGAGGCTCAGCTGATTTGAGGTCCACAGAATTGCTTCTCTGCTAGTTCCAGATTAAGTGGATTTGTTGGGTTCATCAGACCATGACTTTCAGCATGCACTGGGGTGGTTTGTAGCTAAGTATTAAGCAGCTGGGAAGAGGGTCAGCACCTTCAAGTCTGAGGCCATGGCTCTCTGGCAGAAAATGGTTAATTAGTCTTGTTTCTAAGTTAGGGTAGGATGGAAAGGGAGATTCACAGGTGGATTGGTGCGGTGTATGCTGTAAAGTGGTTGTTGTACTATACAGTTGTGAGGTGGAAGGAACTGAGCCAAAAGCGTAAGCTTTTAATTAACCAGTCAATCCATGTTCTGACTCTCACCTATGGTAATAAGCTTTGGGTAGTGACCAGAGGAATGAGATCTTGGATACAAATGGCTGAAGTGAGTTTCCTCTGCAGGGTGGCTGGGCCCAGTCTTAGAGTTAGATGGAGATGGAGGCAGATGGTGGGAGCTCGAAGTAGAGCTACTGCTCCCTCATTTTGAAAGGAGCCAGTTGATGTGGATTGGGAATCTGATTAGGATGCCTTCTGGGCACCTCCCACTGGAGGTCTTCTGGGCACATCCAGATGGCAGGACACATTGGAGTAGACCCAGAACATGCTGGAGAGATTATATAGATCATCTAGCCTTGGAATATCTCTGGATCCCCCAGGAGTAGCTGGCAAAACATTGCTAGGGACAGGGATGTCTGGGCCACCTTGTTTAACCTCCTCCCATGGCAACCTGACTTTGGATAAGCAACAGAAAATGGATGGATGGATGGATGGATGGATGGCAGAATTTGCATTTGGTAGCTGTTCATTGGAACTCTCAATATGTGGTCCAATGAGACATAGATGTAAGTGAAGTAGGCTGAAAAAACACTACAGAACTACTAGAGAGATAGGACAGACTTTAAGGGTTGCCAAATCAACAATTTGGTACATTCTTAAAAAGAAGGAATGAATGGTGAGCTCAACAACACCAAAAGGCCTGTAAGACCATGAAAGACAACTAAAGTGGACAACATGCAGAATTACTTCCTTAGTGAAGAAAAACCCTTCACAACATCTAGTCAGGTAAAGAACATTCTCAATGGGGTAGGTATAATATCAGAGTTTATAATCAAGAGACACCTTCATGAATGTAAATACAGAGGCTTTACCATAAGGTGCAAGCCCCTGGCAAACCAGAGAAAGGCCAGATTAGACTCTGCCAGATAACATCTAAAGAAGCCTGAACAGTTCTGGAACACAATTCTTTGTGCTTTTTGCCCCAGTTCCTCATGTTTTGCCTGTCTTACCTGGATTTTGACCCTTTTGTTTGTTTTCTGGAATTTGGATTCTTGCCTCTGCCTCACTGGACTTGTTTGCCTATTTGGTCTACTCTCTCCACTTTTGACCTTTGTCTGCTTCACCATCCCATAAGCCTTTTGTTTCTCTTTGTTGTGAATAATACACTGAATTGCGATAACTCTGCCTCGGTGTCTGCATTTGGGTCCTATCTCCCTTGTTTACACTGGTTTTGATAGTGGTTGCGGTTTTGGGGCGTCTGTTCATTTCCTACTGCGGTTGACTGATAGGACATCTAAGAACAATCAAATACAATTTGAGGGCTAAGTTACCACTGCCTCTGGATTATAATAAACTGGTTATATCTACAGCAAACAACTATTAATGGGTTAAACAACACTGTCAAGTCATTTTTGTAAGGAGCTAAACACTTGCATTATGAGACATCCATCAAATTTCTATTTTATAAGTGAAGTCAGTCCTAAAACCATCAAACCATCTCCCAGTTAAATACAGTAATGCCCAACCACAACAACATGCGGTTGTTAAAAATAAACAGACTTTACTTTGTATGGTAATTTTTAAAAGCTTCTGTTTTTATTTCCTGGTAATCTAGTGAATGGTACACAGCAAACAGTAACCAGAAGGAGAAGGCCTCCCCTCTCCTCCCCCTCATTGCATTCAGTATGTTTTTCATTTATTGATTCAAAATAATGACCACAATAAACCAAGATAATAAGGCTGCCATTCTGCTTTGTTTTTTTTTGTTTTTATTTATTTCTGTTTAATCACATTGATACTTTCAGACAGTTTGACGCAATACATGTAGAGGTTTATCTCCTTCTGTTTTGTTTTTGCTTGCAAACCTCCAATTTATGTATTTGTGTAACTATGTTGTTGTGCAAACTTGTGATAGACCTACTTGTTTTTCTGCTGTTGTGTTTGTGATGGAGTCACTCTGTGTCACTTCTCATCCTGATAGTTTTTACTCAGTCAGCGATATTTCAGTGCAGACAGAATGTTGATCCCGAGATTAAAGCATGAACAAAGGACAGCAGCACCCGTCACAACAACAGAAGCTCACATTGTTTCAGAAGACAACACTGAGCCCATCCTCTATATGACAACACTACACCGATGCCAAACATCACAAACACAGAGGTCCTACACACAGACACATCAGCAGCTAATCAGGCGACAGAAAACCCATAGATTCTGCCTCCTCCCATTCAATTTAAAACCATTTCATTTGATTTTGTGGTTTCATTTAATTCTTTGACTTTTCATCCAGGATGGTTGGCAGGACTCTTCTGCTCTTTTGTGTGGCTGTTTTCATCTGTGCAGGTAAGGCTGGACCAGGAAAGGTGTATAAAGAGTATCCGTTGTTAAAACTGTCTGATGTGAAAACAATGAAATGCAACCCAGTTAAGACTTAAGTGGTCCTGCGGTTAATTGCAGTAGCTTTTTAAGTGTTCAAACTTTGTCTCATTATGAAATATAAATTTTTAAAACTTTCAGGTCAGTTTGTTTATTGTTGAGCTTTCTCATAATGTTACATAGTTTGCAAAACGAGAGTGGCTTCCTGTTCACTCAGGTGATTGGGTTTGATGGGATGGATTGGATGACCTTTCCCAACAACAGATTTACATATCACTTAAGTCTTTACTTGCAAGGAGATTTGCTCAGTTTTAATAGTGCAACACTCTTAAATTATTAGTTTGAACCTAGTAAGTGATTTCTGGGAACTGACGACTTAACAAAGAACCTGAGAGATGATTTCAGATATTTAGTACTCGTTTTTAAAAGTTGTACAGGGTCAGGTCCTGGTGAAATTGGACAGAGTAGGATGTGTAGTCCTGGCAATACTGTATTGAATAGAATGTATGGTCCTGGTAAGATTGTAAAAATCACGTGTAAAGTTCTGGTAAGACTGGATATAATACACTGGGTACTAAACCTAATAAACTTAACTGCCTTTTTCAGATGCTGAAGATAAATCCAGACTCTATAGGAGGGTAAGAAACAGACATCAAACATCCTATAAACTCTTTTCCACAGCCTGAACATGTTTTAGTGTCTAAAAATGACAGAATTAAAACAGTTTTAATCGAATTATTCTGTTTAACCTCAATATGGATTTTGAATTTCTACTCCTAAACCCCTTGGTGAAAACTCCTAATTTGTTGCTGTTTTCAAAATCCAAAATTACAACATGTTTCACACAGAGCAATAAATTAAATCAAGTTTAAATTGGCTCTGTGTGATTTCCTCAGGCAGATCTGTGTGGAAACACCGTATCCCCTCTGGTTTCGATTCTGGACTGTGGATCAGATTTAAAAAAAAAACAAAAACTTGTAAAGACTCAGGACTAAGGACTCAAGACTATGTACAGACTCATCTCTAATTCACAACTCAGAATATTGTGAAGAACCAGGAACCACCTTAAAGTTGATCAGTAAGAAAATAAATACAATCAACAGTAAAATGCACTGGGAGCCAGTGTAACAGGACTGATGTGATCTATTTTTTTATATTTTGAAATTGAACAAACTTCATGGTTCCATGTTAAAGCTTAACTTAAACTCATCAAAATAAACATTGAGATGTCCAGCTGCTGCCTCTTAAGATATTTAACAGTGAAACTGTGTTTGTGGAATTTTATTAAATGAAAACACCAGAGTTTGGTGCAGATAAAAGGGAAGAAAAACTGATGTAATATATATATATATACATAAAATATATAATTTTTGGAGGCTCAGAATGTGACAAGGGATTGTGAATTTTTACAACAGGTGCTGCAACTTATTAATCATTGCTGACTAACCTAGACCTTACAATCCTAATACTAACCAGAGCCTCCATACCCCCTGCTGACTGACCCTAAACCTGGTTATGTTCAACAGGGAGTCTGGATCTAGATCACCATTTGATGTAACATCTGAGAAGAGAAGTTGAACTGTTTGTATTGATGTGTTTGCTAGTAATTGTATTTATTTTTTGCTACAGCCCTCCTGTGAGGGGATGAGTGTGAATCAGGCCTGTCCTCTGAATTATTCTCCGGTGTGTGGCAGTGATGGTGTCACCTACCCAAACGAATGTTCACTGTGTGTCAGGAGACTGTGAGTGAACAACCACTGAACAAGAAAATTATTGATATTTTAAACTGTCATTATCTAACCCTAAAAAAAACAGGTGTATTTTTCTGTCTCTTAACCCTGTGGCAATTATATAATCTTATGGTTTCATTTGTTAAAAACCAAGAATGTTTTTTCTTTTTTATGTGCTGGATTTGTTTTTAATTCATTTTAATTCAATTTCATGTATAAAGCACCAAATCATAAATGATCTCACTTTTCATATAGAGTAGATCTAAACCATACTCTTTCTAATTAGAGAGAGAGAAGGAAATTTTTGGCTGAATGAAAAATATGTGGTGTTTAGAATAAAGCAAATGGGCTATTCTTAATCTTTTGTTATTGCTACATAGTCAACATTAGCATTTACCAGCTATTTACTTACCAGTCAAGAAGAAATGTTACGAGTTCAGCATCAAACTTCATTCCTTTACTTGTCAAGAACTATCTCAAGTGGTGGAAAACAATGCCAATGTTAACCCTTGTTTTGCTTCTATTTCTATGACTTCTTTTTTTCTACTAAAGGTAACATACTAACCAGCTAGACCCAGCCCAGCTGGCCTGTCTTGTCACTTATTGATAGCGAATCACTGTAGCATCCAGTCTGCCCTCAATCCAACATGAGAGGATGAAGTAATGCCCAGAAGGTGTATTCTAGCCTCTTGTCTTGTGAATGCAATGATGGGTGAAGCACTTGGCAAGTAACAAGTGATCACCACCACTTGCCCTCGGAAATAAACTATGTTTGGTTGCAGAGAGCTCTTTCATTTAGCCCCTTTTACAGACATGTAAATATAGGCAGAGAACCACTCATATCTGCATTAATGTGAAAACCTAATTACAATAACCAAACAAAAAGGTAAAAACAACCCTAAACTAAACTCACTGTCAACTGACACCATATTGGTAAAA
>CM029133.1:21365553-21430553 GCA_016859345.1 Istiophorus platypterus | reverse complement strand
TCCCCAGAGGATGGGTCGTACAGACGTTCTTATCCCGGGGCACAAACAAATGGCTCAAAACGTCCACGTTAACATGCTAATTATTAAACTTCTGGTCGCCACCAACTTTTCATTATTTGTCTCGTCAGATGATAAAGAACAAACAGATGAAAACAACAGGACTCCATCAAACAGTTTAGCTCCTGAGGTATAAAGGCAGTGCTCATGGCCGCAGGCGTTTCACTCTGTTTCTAAACGTAGTGAAATCCTCTGTTTCCTTCATTTTCTTTTCTCGGCAGCGAACGAAGCAGGGGAGACGCCGCTGGACATCGCCAAGCGTCTCAGACACACTCGGTGTGAGGAACTGGTGAGAAGACGGATCGAACCCATCCACTTTTCTCTTCTACGGACGAGATGAGCTCGTCGTTCACTTCGGAGTCTGATTGGCTCAGGAGCCGCTGCCGGTTTTATAACTAAACTGAGCCGAAAAGAAGCTGAACATTATTTAACTTTTCATCCTTTTACAGAAAAGTAAAACAAAAACCAACTTGAATTTAAGAAAAGCAAGTTACGATGAAACGGTTTCAGGTCCAGGAAAACAAAGATTCATTTCATAACGAACCTGAAATGAACCAGATCAAAACGGTGACGGTGATGTTAACAACCATCCTCTGGTGAAGCATCACATTCAACCCTCTGTGTATGTGCGATGAATCAGTCCCCACTAAAGGTCCACTTACTAGATTTTTTTTAGCTTTGACGACCATGAGATGTAGCAGAAAGGTCAGGAAAAGCTAATGAGTGGAACCTTGAGGTGAAATGTTTTACTCATGTATGTATTTGAGTAGTTTTTATTGTGTTTAATCTATTTTATTCTTTTATTTCACTTCCGTTCTTTACATTTTTTCTTGTTATCAGCTTGTTTGTCACCTGTGTATTTACCTGTGTGTGAGGTTCTGTTAGACCAGGTAGTAAAGACCCCGTTGTGTGTGTGTCAGCTGACTCAGGCTCAGACCGGGAAGTTCAACGTCCACGTCCACGTGGAATACGAGTGGCGCCTCCAGAACGAGGACCTGGACGAGAGCGAGGACGAGATGGAGGACAAGGTGAGCTGGATTCCGTCCCATCAGGTAAAACCATGTGCGGTGAATGTTGGGGACCAATACCAGCCCGCTTTCTCCCCGCAGCCCATCCCGAACCGCCGCGAGGAGCGTCCCGTCAGCTGCTTCGTGCCGGGCAGCGGCCCCATGCAGCCCAACCTGGCGGCGCTGGCCCGGGATGCTGCCTGCCTGGTGCGGGACAAGCAGAGGCCTCCGGTCCCCAGCACCCTCATCAGCAACGAGACCTACGGCACCATGCCGGACCTCAGCCTGCTGCCCCCGGGGCCCACGCCCCCGCTGCCGCCCAGAGCTCCACACCGAGGTCAGAGGTCGTGGGGGGTGGTACCATATTAAAAACCCAGTGGGACGCTTCAGGTGCTGAACTGGTTTTTGTCTCCCTCCTCGATCAGGTCAAGGTAAACCTGCTGCCGTGGAAACCGTGGGAAGACAGCGGTCGTCCTCCGACCCCCCCAACCCTCAAACCCCCGAGAGAAACTCCTCCATGTATGGTGAGTCAAGCTCTCTCTCTTTTTATTTTGAGGGCGGTTATGTCTCTCCGTGGTTGTTTTTTTTGGTGAATGATGTACAGCCTTTTTTTGCCCTGGGTTTTGCCTCAGGACACAGCTTCACCTGCAGACAGAACTCAGGGCACATTTTTAAACATATTTTCTCCTAAAATCAGTTGAAATTGACCATTAATCAAATATTAGATGTGATAATGAAGGACAGTGTTGGGGTTAATGTGTTAATGTCCCCCCCCATTTCTGAGACCAAACCTGCCCCCCCGAGCTCCACCACCTGAACCTGGTTTCCCTGGGTCCTTAACCTAAATAGGATCTCTCCTCCTCTGCCAGTGCTCCCAGCAGCTCCTCCTCCTCCTCCTCCTCCTCCGCTAAACAAGAAGTCTGGCATGTTGGAGTCCAAGACCAAGTCCGCCAGGAACACCCCCCTTCCTCCTCTGCCTCCTCCACCAGTACCAGGAATCTCCCCTGCCCCCCCGGGACCGCCAGTCCCACCCTCCATCCCACCTCCACCCCACTACAGAGCTCCACCTCTCCCCCCACCAGTCCCCTGCCACCAGACCAGCAGACCACCAGGACTGTCTGCCCCCAAGTCTCCGAAATCCCCCACAGGGTATGTACTGGTCTGTACTGGTCTGTTTAGATGTTTCGACTGAGATTTTTTACCAGTTGACTTTATTTTCACTGATTTCAGATCAGTGACACATCCTCCGCAGAGACGTCCTGTCAGGTCTGGATCCATGGACAAACGAGGTACATACACATACACACACACACACACACACACACACACACACACACACACACACACGCACACACACACAAATGAAACTCAATACTTCCTGTTTTTCTGTTTTGGTTTTTTTGGCAGAAACAAGAAACAACTAACAAACTAAATAATAAATAGAAATAACACAACACCAGAAATCACCTTTATAATGGATCCACACAGTCTCAACAAAAAACACACAACAACCTACATAAGTAACAAGACCATCAGAATAAATAAACCTCATTGATCCACAATTAATACTTTATTGCTTCATTAATTACCATCTGAACTGATACATATTTAAGGAAACTATCAGATTAAAGTGTTCAACTGTAATTTCACTGAAGATGTTAGGAAGTCTTGGGTTTTGTTTCTAATCACATGAAACAGCGTGACTGATGAGAATGAAATGACTGAGCTTAATAAAAGGTTTCAGTCACTGCAGTTGAGCGGTGAACATGACTTCTGGTCCCAGAGGACGAATCTCAGGACGAACGGAAGGACAAGACGGACACAAACGTCCTGGGTCACTGATTGTGTCCTTTGTCTTTCTACGTTCAGGTTCCCATTCCACATCCCCCCACGGTCCAGCCCCTCCGACACCCAAACCCAGAACCACCTTCTCTGTAAGTCCTCAAACGCAACACCAGCAGAGGTCATAGGTCACAGGAGATCCCCCGGTTCTTCCTTTAGTTTGTAACGGTCAAGCTAAAAACTGTCTTAAGCAGGAAGTCTGAGAGTTTCTCATCACGATCCAAAGACTTTCCCTTCTGCCTGGAGACAGCTGGTGTATAACTAATGTGAATTAAGTCCAGCAGTTATCAGACCACAAAACACTGAACCCAGATTATCACTGACTGACAGGTCGAGGGCCAAGAGAACTAAACATGAGACTCCCTATTTTCTTGGTTTTATTAATGCAGTTTGGTTTAGTTTATTGTACTTTAACCAGCCTCACTTGAGCCTTACTGTAATAAATAGCTGGTTATGTTTAATGTGTGTGTTTGTGTGTGTAGAAGCTGAAGCCTCAGAGGGTGAAGGCCATCTACAACTGTTGCGCCGATAATCCAGACGAGCTGACGTTCAGCGAGGGGGAGGTGATCGTGGTGGACGCAGAGGAGGAGAACGAGTGGTGGGTGAGTGAGACGATGGATTTTTACTGGAAAGTTTCAGGCGTTTTAATTACTGTCATGTGAACACGAGTCAATTGAACTTTATACAAAAAAAAAATCACCTGTTTGACTGTAGGGTTTGTAGAACGTAGGACAGTGACGGTTCATGATACTCACAGACATGTTATCGCATGTTACCTGTCATCATGCCGATCACGGGTGAAAAGAGAGAGAGAGGGGGGTAAGTTAAAGACGTTATGATACCGAGGAAGAAGAACGCTCTCTCGGTTCTCCTCAGATCCTTAAACACCCCGACTGTGAAATAAACTTCACTACAAGGAAAAGTCCTGCGTGGAACTTGTTATTTTTAGTAAAAGTACGTGGAATCAGGAAAATGTACTCCATTCCTGTTCTGTCATCAGATTATTATTTCCACTGACAAATTGATATGTAAACAGCATTTAAATGTTGTAGCTGTTTTAAGTGATTTAATATTAGACTGATAATTACTTTCATTATTGTTTAATCTGTTGATTATTTTTCTTCATTAACTGAATACTTGTAAAAATTTGGAAAAAAAACGACCCAGAGTCCAAACCTCAAAATTACCAAACAAATCCTCATCGAAACAGAAGCAGCAGATCATCACGAGAACTTTTACTTTTCATCAAGTTAATTTTGCTGCTTTTGTACTTTTACTAAAGTACAATTTTGAAACCAAGATTATTTTCACTTTTGCTGAAGTAAAGAATCTGAATATTCCTTCTTCCTTTTCTGATTCAGTCTGAAAATCTGTCGATCATGAAGTCTCTACTAAAGACTTCCTGCCGGTGTGTCACAATAAAAGCCCTCCAGAGTAGATAATCTTTACAAAGAGGTTTTACTAAAACGTGATGAAATATAAAATAGGAGATGAGGACCTCACCTTTTTTTCTCTACAGTCGAGGTGAATTAAAACGTCAGGGTTTCTGCTCCGTTGGCAACTTTCCTCTCTGCCGGTTTCAGGTCGGTCACATTGAAGGAGATCCAAGCAGGCGAGGGATGTTTCCTGTCACCTTCGTTCACTTCATCACCGAATGACACCCGGCATGGGTGGAGCCGGCTCCCGTCGCCTGTCTGGGCGGAAACAAGGAGGACGCAGACTAGGAGTCGTCCTCCACAGGAGAGACGAGGAGGCTCGAGCCCGACCTGAGACCCCGGAATCTGAATGAACTGAAATGACAGAGCAAAGCTTCCTTTTCCTCCACCCAACACCTTCTGCCAAACTTTTCCTCTCAGGTGTTGAAACTGTAGAACTTGAACCTTGCCGGATGTGTGTATCAGAACCATAAAAACCTGACTGTGGAAGATTATTGGAGTTTTGAAAGGACCTTCAATTTGTCGGTCTGAATTTTGTTGAAATATGTGTAAAAAGATGCAACAGAAATAAAATTTAAAAAAAAAAAAAAGGAGTGAGGGCAGTGAAGGGCTGCAATAACATGATTCACTGTTGGGCCAAAAGTATGTGGACAGTGGAGCCTTACCACTTCAGCTGCAGGTGTCGAACGCATGACTTTCCAGCCCCGAAAAGCTCGGATCTGACCTGTGATCTGTTCTGTGCCTTAGTGTTCTGATGGTAAAATGTCTTTGGTTCTCGTTCCGACTGGAAACGTGGCCCAGATGAACTCTCTGGGGGAAGGGCTGAAGGGAATCGGTGTCTTAGCTGGGGGGTGAAATATGATTCTATTTTATTCTCATCTTGTTATAAAACCCTGTCATTAAAACATGTAGAATTACTCCTTAAACACTCTGTTTATTTGTTTTTCCTTTTTTGTTCCTCTTGTAAAAATAATTTTGCTCTACTGATACTGCAAACTCTGTTTTTTCTGATTTTATTTACTTATTTCTTCTATTTCTCCATTGTCTTTATATTTCTTCCCATTTTTCTTAATTTCATCCCTTCATCCTTCCCTCCCATCTCTCCTTTACTTCTATTTATTTCCCTCTGCCTTTCTTCATTTATTCCCGTTTCCATGGTGACATCTTCAAATCTGTTGTTTTTACCAAAACCCCAAAATATTCAGTTTAACATGATGTAAAACAGAAAAGCAGAGAATGAGCAGAGTATTTGTCTGATAAACCGTTCGAGGCCTGTTCCCTGCACATTATGTTTATGCCTAGTGATCCTGGAATAATACCCCTTTAAAAACAAAATAAACATAAAAAGACACAGATACAAAAAATAAGAACATTATATTTTTACTGATGCTATGAAAGCCTCCGGGACTATTTACTTCAAATGTGAAAAAAATGGGAATGATGAGAAAAAAAATTCTCAATCAAAATAATAGTAATATCATTTCTGCTTTATATTTCAATAATTTAAAATAAAATATTATAATATTTATATTTACATTAATTATTAGTTTGATCTCATTTTCCTGGAGGGAGGAACTATGGCCGAGCGGTGCAGTACACGGAGACATTCACCAGACGGACCGGAAATAACGCGCGAGCAGGAAACTTGTAGATCGGCGCGTAGCAGCCGAATAAGTTATGATCTAATACGCATTTTGTTAGATATTTGTGGGGTTTCGTGAAGTAAACATGGCAGCTAAACGTAAACCTGACATCGCCGTTCCCGCAGAGGAAAGTGACCAACTGCTAATCCGTCCGCTGTGAGTTAAAATTAAAACTTTTACTTCATTTTACCGACTAGCGTCTGTCTGCTGCTGCAGAACCGAACTCCATTCAGAAAGCGCCTCGTTTAGCGAGTCCTTCCTGTCAACAAAGGCTAACACATGTCAAGCTTCTTTATTGAGGACTTTCAATGACTCCTTAGAATTAACTCTTCATTTCGGCATTGAGCACACGTCTCGGTAAAACACTTATTTAGGATGTTTTTCCAATTTGTATAACTTAGTATCTTCCATCAACATACACTTCATGATGAACTGAAATCACGTCATTCTCAGTGGATTCTATAAACTAAAGATTAATAATGTGAATAATCACTGAAGCGATACAGCTGGTATATGGCTTAGTTTTGTATTTTCTCATGCCCTGTTTTAAACTGATTTCTGAACAGAGTTCTGTTATACGTTCTCCTTGGGTGAGAGTATCTGGCCTGGAAGTTACTGGAATCTTGGCAGCAAATCGCTCAGATATTATTTGTTCTGATGATTTGCTTGTCGACTGGAGTTATTTAATGTTACTTTTATAATCTTTAAGAGTAAAATCTAAAACATCTGGATGTTGGTTGAACATACAAGTAATGATTTCACTGTGTGTGTGTCCAGAGGAGCAGGACAGGAGGTGGGAAGATCCTGTATCATTCTGGAGTTTAAGGGACGGAAGATCATGGTAACAAAGCCTTTGTTTTTGTTTGTCCCCTCATCTGTAAACTTTAATGTCAGTGTGCAGAGCCGCCGAAGTGTGTTAAAACATCTTTGTGTGTGTGTGGTTTAGCTGGACTGTGGGATCCATCCTGGTCTGGAGGGTATGGACGCTCTGCCGTACATCGACCTGATTGATCCGGCTGAGATCGACCTGCTGCTCATCAGCCAGTGAGTTTGGAAAAACACACAAACACACAATTACACACTGACAGATTGTTGCTTCAGTTTGCTCCTTTAATTTCTTGTAGTGTTTTAAAAGTTTGAGTCTGTTTTTTGAGCCTGATATTTGAGAGTTTTAAAAAGGCTTTTGTACAAACTAATGATCCCAAGGAAAAAAGAGAAATAAAACAACATGGTGCAGAATTTTGTCATGAAAACTAAAGTAACAACCCCCACCCCCACCAATCCCCCTGCAGCTTTCACCTGGACCATTGTGGAGCTCTGCCCTGGTTCCTGCAGAAGACCAGCTTTAAAGGACGAACCTTCATGACCCACGCCACCAAAGCCATTTACCGCTGGCTGCTGTCAGACTATGTTAAAGTCAGGTACGACCGAGTCAAAGTCGGGTAGGAACGAGTCAAAGTCGGGTAGGAACGAGTTGGAGTCGCTTTGGACCAAGTCAGAGTCTGGTAGCTGATCTGTGGTGTCTGTTGCAGTAACATCTCGGCAGATGATATGCTGTACACAGAGACGGACCTGGAGGAGAGCATGGAGAAGATTGAGACCATCAACTTCCACGAGGTGAAGGAAGTGGCCGGCATCAAGTTTTGGTGCTACCATGCGGGACACGTCCTCGGAGCCGCCATGTTCATGATTGAGATCGCCGGCGTCAAGGTAACGCGCACTGGCCAAACAGATTAATACGCCATGTGACCAGATGGATAAAGTGGGGGCTTCGTTTCAGGGGGATTTTAAAATAAGGCTTACAGATTATGCCTCTGCCCTTCAGAGTAAAAGCAGGGAATTATACATCTTTGAAAAATATATTTTTTTTTAAGTAATATAACGAAGCATTTTATTTTTTTACTACTTAAATGAAAGCAAATACTAATAAGAGATTTTATAAAAACACTAGAATATCCAACTATTCTGACAGAAAACATGTTAGATTCCAGAATGTAAAGTATCTTCTATCCTGAGGTTTATCCTCACTTATAAATGATTTTTTTAATAATCAACTATGAATCACAGCGTCTCTTTTACACTCAGATGTTATTGCATTATGACTTTAGAGCAGAAAGAGTGGTGGATTAATCAATAGACAGATGATTAATCATTATTTATTTTGATCATTGATTCCAGGTTTCGGTCACTTTTCAAGCACATGAATTAATTATTCTTCATTTCCAGCCTCCGAGATGTGAAAATTTTCAGCTTTTCTCTGTTTTCCACCACTTTAATCCAAATATCTCTGAGTTTTGGCCTGTTGTTCAAAACAAAACAAGACATTTGAAGACGTCACCGGGCTGATTTGATGATTTTATAGATTAAATATATGTTGATTAATCATCCAACAGATAAAACAATGTTCACTAACTGTTATTATTCAGTTTTTCCTGCTGGTATGTGATGGGCTGGTTTAGGATTTGGTTCAGAGCCCGGCTCGAGAACTGAATAAAAGAATTGCACTGTATGATTTATAGTTCTACTTTGTGTCTGTGTAGCTGTTGTACACAGGCGATTTCTCCCGTCAGGAGGACAGACATCTGATGGCAGCAGAGATCCCCAGTGTCAAACCTGACATCCTCATCACCGTGAGTGCAACTGCAGAGATTTGAGCTGAAATTTTATTTAAACACTCGGCAGAATGTGGAGCAGGTGGTAAATGTTTGTTTGTGTGTGTGTGTGTGTGTGTGTGTGTGTGTGTGTGTGTGTGTGTGTGTGTGTGTGTGTGTGTCAGGAGTCAACCTACGGGACTCACATCCACGAGAAGCGAGAGGAGCGAGAGGCTCGTTTCTGTAACACTGTCCACGACATTGTGAACAGGGAGGGTCGGTGTCTGATCCCGGTCTTCGCTCTGGGACGAGCCCAGGAGCTGCTGCTCATCCTGGGTGAGACAACGGGACACGGGGGCTCTGTCGGATCCAGTCCAGACCAGATCCGAGACTCTGCCGTTCACACTCGGCCACAAGCTGTTGGTCTGATCAGAACCTGTCTTAGTTTTCTGGGCTACATGTAGATCAGGGTCAGACCTCCCCCGGTCCAGGACAAGTCAGCGATGGACCTGATAAAATACTCAGAACCAGATAGTAGATGTGCCACAGAACCAAATCGCAGAGTTAGCCAGATTTTATTAATGAATTTTTCTGCAGATGATGTGTCAGAACTGCAGCGGCGGAAACTCCGGACCTGGTTTCCTTGTCCTGGCTCCGAACCGGACCTCAGATCTGTGTTTGAAGGTTTTAAAATAACCTTGTTGTTCGGCGAATGCTTGGTCCTTCAGATCTCTTACCCGGTGTTCTGTGTGTCTGAACCAGACGAGTACTGGCAGAACCACCCGGAGCTCCACGATATCCCCATTTACTACGCCTCCTCTCTGGCCAGGAAGTGCATGGCTGTGTATCAGACCTACATCAACGCCATGAACGACAAGATCCGCAAGGCCATCAACATTAACAACCCTTTCGTCTTCAAGCACATCAGCAACCTGAAGGTGAGTCTGGCGCCTCGGGA
Source organism: Istiophorus platypterus (assembly GCA_016859345.1). Taxonomy (NCBI): domain Eukaryota; kingdom Metazoa; phylum Chordata; class Actinopteri; order Istiophoriformes; family Istiophoridae; genus Istiophorus; species Istiophorus platypterus. The sequence goes on along the minus strand of CM029133.1, from coordinate 21,421,019 downwards.
CCATCACAGGTACGTGCCTCCTCCTCCCGCTCCATCAGCCTCCTAACGCCTGTGAACACCTTCCGCCCCAGAGCATGGACCATTTCGACGACATTGGCCCCAGCGTGGTGATGGCATCCCCCGGTATGATGCAGAGCGGTTTGTCCAGAGAGCTGTTTGAGAGCTGGTGCACAGACAAGAGGAATGGCGTCATCATCGCTGGGTACTGCGTGGAGGGGACGCTCGCCAAGGTGAGGCCACCCGCTGATTCCTGTTAGCGTGGTTGCAGCGAAAAGCGTACGGGGCCGAGTGGGGGTGAACACTGATCAGAGGGCGAGTCAGAACCGACCCATCCGTAGTGGTTTTTACTGTACCAGCTTATTCTGCAGCAGCCTGCTGTCATCTGCAGGTGATTTAATAAAAGAAAATGTGGCAAGTGGTGTTTATTGTCACTGCGCTCTGAGGCCACGCTCCTCCAATCAGAGGTGGCAGGGTCATCAACACGTGTCCCACCGCCTTCAGGTGCTGCAGGGTTTTAAAGAACCGAAGGAGAAACTTTTCATACAGGAAAAAAGAAGCAGTGGACGAAAGATAATGTCAGAATCTGTCAGATTCAGTTAAGACCAGTGCAGTGATTTACTGAGGTTCTGCTATGAACAGGAACCAGAAACCTGGTTCTGCGCTCCAGTACCGATAATAGAATGAGGGTTTTGTGTTTATTAATGTTACAAAACAGAATGAGGAATTTGTGTTGGCTTCCAAAGCTTCTGAGAGAAAACCATTTCCATCATTCATTCATTTGTTCATTCTTCATTCATTCATTTATTTATTTCGTCATAGCTGTCGTTTAATATTTCAGTTCTTCTGATGATGTGGAAAATCAGACAGGAATGTGCTGAAGGAACTTTCAGCTCCTTCAATTTAGATCATCAGGTTCCACAGTTTGTTGAAGCTTTTGTTAAAAATGAGCTCGTAGATTATTTTTGTTCACTAATATCAATATCAGCCACCATAATCTATATTAGTTTGAATGTCAGACACCGACTCCTGTTGCAGCTTTGTCTTCAGAGGAAACAAAGGTCAGTAAGATGAAGAACAAGTGAAACCAGGGTGGGATCATTTAAACGTGTGTGTGTGTGTGTGTGTGTGTGTGTTTTCAGCACATCATGACGGAGCCTGACGAGATCACTACCATGTCGGGTCAGAAGCTTCCTCTGAAGATGTCAGTGGACTACATCTCCTTCTCCGCTCACACCGACTACCAACAGACCAGCGAGTTCATCCGAGCGCTCAAACCTCCTCACGTGGTAAATCACATGGCTGCGTCTGTCCTAATGCAGCCCAACGTAGGTTTACAGGAAGTCGGCTGGCTGAGTCTGATGCGGACTCATGTTAACCCCAGATAAGGTTCAGAATAGGGTATAACATAAAAACATGGTGGTGGATTTTTTTCCCATCACTTATGCTTGAATCACATGACGAGGAGTTGAGTGTGAACGGTGAGCAAACGCCGGCAGTTCCTGCTTCTTAATACTCATTTAAAACAGATGCTGACACAGAAACACTTCATAAATCTGAGTTATTATGTTTACAAGGGACGGACGTGACTCTGCAGTTAAACACCGTTGCCCTCGTTCTTCGGCACCAGAAACACTAACTGGTTAAACTAATTGTTTGTATTTTATTGATGTATGAAAGCTGAGCTTGCTACCTGGAGTCCCCTGAGAGGAACAAGGACCCCCTGTGTCATGTGGACAACCGATCCAGGTGCCAGGTACAGAACACTGCCGACCAGCTGCGCAGGTGAAGCTTCTGCCAGGTGATGAGGCGGGAAGAGGAAGCGATGAGGGAGCAGCATTTAGTCTTTGGATGGTGAAGTTTGGGAATGATGAGCTGTTCTCAATCTTTAAACAGGCCACACGTTTCCCAACAGAACCATCACTAAAGTAACATACAGACGCTACGTGTCGAAGCTGCTACGAGACAAAGAGGCTTCGATCCAAACAGCCACAGTCAAATGACCTTAACAGTCACAGCAATGCCGGCGTCAACATTCAGATTCATTAATATCTGAACAATGGTTTAACCATGTATAAATGTCAGATCAGAACCAGTAGGATCGGAACCTGGATCCTCTGTGAGGTCCCTGTTGCCTGGATACGCTCTGTTGTGGAGACCTGAGAAGTTCTTGTTCCCCAGATCAGAGAATAACAGATGAACTCAGGCTGTTAATTTTTTAAACGCAGCCGCAGAATTTCCGTCACCACAGGTGTTGTCACGGTAACCAGGTAAACTTCGACATGTTGACCCGCTGACTGTAAACACGTGAACGTCAGTGCCGAGCTCCTGGTTTTTTCTGCCCCCAGATCCTGGTCCACGGCGAGCAGAACGAGATGGCCCGGCTGAAGGCGGCTCTGATCCGCGAGTACGAGGACAACGATGAGGTCCACATCGAAGTCCACAACCCGAGAAACACAGAGGCTGTCACGCTGAACTTCAGAGGAGAGAAGCTGGCAAAGGTCGGTGTACCAGTGACCAAGTATTTTACCTGGTGGCTGCTGAGTCCTCAGGTGTGTCGTTAACTCCCAGCATGCTCTGCTGCAGGTGATGGGCTCCCTGGCTGATAAGAAGTGTGTTCAGGGTCAGAGGGTCTCTGGGATCCTGGTCAAAAGGGACTTCAACTACCACATCCTGACGCCCTCCGACCTCTCCAGTCAGTAACTGTGTGTGTGTGTGAGTGTGAGTGTGAGTGTGAGTGAACCAGGTTCGGGTCAGGGCCCAGTAAATGCATTATGTTAATGAGTGTCCTCTCAATTGCAGAGAGACCAGTGTGTGTGTTTTGAACATTTAGTTGATTGACAGGCAAATTAAACAATAACACTGATAACCAGTTAGATTTTAATTTTCTTAATTGAGTAAAATGTCAAACATCGATGACAACCGACAACACCTGGCGATGCTCAACAGCGTCAGACGGCGACTGATGTCTTCTGTCTCTGTCCTCGTATCCTCGTTCAGACTACACGGACCTGTGTATGGGCACTGTGACGCAGACCCAGGCCATCCCATACACCGGACCCATCTCCCTGCTGGTCAGCCAGCTCCGAAGCCTCGCAGGTGGGTCGACCCCCCCCCGCCCTCACCTGAGCTTAGGTGCGTCCCTCTGTCCACCGGCGCCATGATCCCACAGGCCGGAGGTTTAAACCCAACTCCCTGTTTGTGTGGGTTTTTTTGTTTTGTTTTTTTCAGGAGACGTGGAGCAGGTGGAGGGAGCCGACAAAATCACCGTCAGGATCTTCAAGAGCATCACCCTGGTGCACGAGGCCGGCATGGTGCTGCTGGAGGTGAGTCACTGCCGGGGCAACGTCGGGTTCAGCCGAGAGACGACGCTGGTCTCGTGTCTGACGGCGGTCCCTCAGTCTGTAGACATCTGGTTTGGTCTCTGTTGAGTTTGTAAAAACGTCATAAAACGCTTGACCGCTGCTTCATTTTCAGGATCCACCTTAAGTCCCAGTCTTAGTGTTTAAAACCAGAATAGAATCATTGAATTGGTTACTTAGAACACGATAGCGTAGTTAGACACGTTTTTTTTCCACATGTTCTATGGTTTTATATGGTTCCAGCTGTTTCACTGTGTCGTGGTTCGTTCTCTGTTTATCCAGCAGCCTCCACTGATGATGTTTCCACAGGAGGAGTCAGAGTCGCTGACAGAGACATTAACAAACACTGGGACCTGATCACAGCTGATCAGAGTCCGATAGAAACCAGTTACTACGTCTTTATGTTCTGATTATACGGATAAATAAATGAGTAATTATGTCTTTTTATACATGATTATATGGATAAATGTTTATGTTCTGATTATACAGGATAAACAGGGACTTAAGGTGGGTCGTTACCATGGTAACCGTTAGATAGTTGACGATAGATGGCTGAGACGAAACAAAGCGTTCAGAACCAGATTCTAACAATGGTGTTGAAAGGAGCGAGGTGTGACTGACTCTGTTCTTGTCCCAGTGGATCGCCAACCCGCTCAACGACATGTACGCCGACGCCGTCACCACGGTGGTCCTGGAGGTCCAGTCCAACCCTACCGCCCAGAAATGTCAGTAGACAGGGCGACCTGCCGGGGCGGGGGGGCATTCATTACCCTGAATAACAGAGACAGGTCTCTGATGTTTCTCGTCCATCTCTTCCAGTTCCTGAGGGCAGGAAGGAAACCTTCGACATGGACGTGTTCTTAGAGAGACTGGAGCTCATGCTGCGGTGAGTCCCAAGCACGGTCACCTGCCATAAAACACCTGGGCCATTTGTTTTACACTGCCTGGAGAGCCAGTCAGGTGGAGTCAACACCACAACTACTGGCAGATAGTTTGAGCTGAGTCTCTTTAAATCTGCTCTCTGTAGCCCCACCCACCTCGTAGTCATCACACTGTAAAACAAACACTTCTCTAAGAGTGTTTTAACAGCAGGAAAATATCTGATAAAGCTGCAAAGGATCAAAATTTTCTGACAACTCTCTCACTAATTAAAATAGATATTTTTAATTCAATTCATCCTCAAATCTTTCAAAAATATTTGAATGTGGTTGTTTAAAGAAAAAATTACTAAATGCGTTTTGTTTTTGTTTTTTTGTTGTTTTTTTTTTAATTATATATTTTAGGCCAGATGAGACAGTGACTTTCAAAATAAGAGCGTGGTGTCAGAGAGTTGAAGGGAATGAGCAGACATCAGTGTAATATGTGTGTGTGTGTGTGTGTGTGTGTGTGTGTGTGTGTGTGTGTGTGTGTGTGTGTGTGTGTGTGTGTGTGTGTGTGTGTGTGTTGCAGCGACATGTTCGGAGACGACTGTGTGAGTTCAAAAGAAGGTAAAAGCCTGAGTGTGACAGTGGATGGGGTCACAGCATTCATCGACCCAGAGACCAGGGTGAGTACGCCACCTGACCGCCACTGTAACGCCACCCAAGCACCTGGATCCTTGTGTTTCTCAGTCACAGGAAATAAATCCAGCAAATTCAAACACAAACAGGAACCATCCACTTTTTCATCTTAACCGCCAGCACTTCAGCCTGTGCTCTGACCCCTGACCCCTGACCCCTGACCCTTATGAGCCTTTTTCTGCAGTCTGTGGCCTGCACAGAGGACGAGTCTCTGAGGGAGATGGTGGAGGTCGCTGTCCATCGGCTCTATGACGCCCTCAGCCCCGCCTTCTCGCCCACTACGCCCACGCCATGACATCACCAATGGTAGCACCTGTCACCAGAGACGCGGACGTGGATCTGAGGATGATGATAATGATGATGATGATGAACTAATGTTTGCCTTGGTAACGCTTCACTGTACATCCCCGTTTATCCTTTATGATCATATATAAACAGTTAGTAACTGGTTTCTATCAGACTGATCAACTGTGATCAGGTCTCAGTGTTTGTTAACATCCCTGTCATCAACTCTGACTCCTCCTGTGGAAACATCATCAGTGGAGGCTGCTGGATAAACAGAGGATGAACCACGACACAGTGAAACAGCTGGAACAATATAGAACATGTGGAAGAGACACTGGACATTAATGGAGACTAAATCATGTCCTTATATCTGCTCCGCTGCATCAGACTCTGTTATAAACCAGTTATTTTTCTGTACTCTGATGATAGAAGCTGTATTTGGGGGGGGGGGGTGTTGTTGCCACCTCCTTTTAACGAAGACAAGCTCTTTGTTGGAAACATGATTCCAAAGGAATCAGCCTCAGCAGACGGACCACCAGCACCAACCCTGACTCTTTTTGTACTTTGTTGATCACGGAAAAATCTTTTCATGAGGAAATAAACTTTTGTCTAGTGATGATTTTACTGGATCTGGTTTGGCTTTGTTTTTTTATTTGGTTTTTTTTGTCTTAGTTCAAGGTGAAACCAATTTAATGTGTTTGAATGTTTTGGTTTTTTTTAAATGTCTAAAAACTGATTCTGATTTTAGACAAAGGCAGAAGAAAATAATATTACTAACGTTATTAACTAAGGCTGCAACTAATCCTTCTCTTCATTATCAATTCATCTTGTTTTACCCTGTTCATTTAGTCTATGAACAAATAGTGTAAAAAAAAAAGTTCAGTTTACTGTCAAATAAAATAAAAGCAGAATCCGTCTCAGAAAAAAGTTGGGATCATTTAGTCAAACTAAGATTCTGCTAATCAGCATTAAACCCAAGTGCTGAACTGACATTAACATCCGTCAAACTCATTAAAATTCCAGACAGTCGATGAAAAAACGTCTCAGGACATTTGTAAGCTTTATTTACTCTTGAGTTTATTTCTAAATCAGCTCTGAAAAACATTAAAACCAAAAGTCCAGCGTTTTATTTTCAAACTGACTGAACATCAGAGTCTGACGGGTAAACACAGTGACATTGAACTCATCATAGTCATCAACAACACAGACTGTAAATAAAGAAGTATCAGTGCACAGGACTCGACACGTTTCATACACAATATCAAAAATACTGACTAGTGCATTGAATACCACAGAGGAAGAGAAGGCACACTGAGTTCTGACAATTTCAAAACAAAGACAACACGAGAAAAAATGTGACATTCGGTACAAAGTAAACGTATTTTCTGAAAACTGAACTCTGGTACAAAACAGCTAAACCTTTCTCCCAGTGACACAGGTTGATTTGTAACAATGCGACAGCTGTAAAAACGTCTTGACTGGAGTTTGAAGGCCCCGTGTGGGGTTTTAACTGGAGACTTTGTTTATCCCAAAGAAAAAAGACAGTCACAAGAAGCTGGGGGCAACAGATCTACTACAATTACAAAAGTAACTGGAAAAATATGGAAGCCCAAATCCACCAAGAGAAAAAAACAGGTGAAACGTTATAAATGAAATGAAATATGTTATGGAGTAATTTTTCATAATTATGATTTAAAGTAAAACTTCTAATTAAGTGTGTAACAGGATGTTTTGTGTTCTAAAGCCATTAAAGGCTAAAATTTCTGTTTCTGGTTATATAAAAGAGGACTGCAAATAAAGACCATTTTTGTTATTGATTTATCTGCCAATTATTTTTTTGATCAATTGATTATCGTTTTGTCTGTAAAACATTAGAAAAAAGTTAAAAAAAATGCCTATCATAATTTCCCTTGAGGCCAAAGTGACTTCATCAATTGTCCCTTTAATTACATTTATTTTTTTAGACCAAGAAAACCATATTCTTACATTTGAGAACCTGTAACTTTCAATTTTAAAGAATTATTGATTTAAAAAATCTGAATATTTTATTATTTGGTTCTTTTAGTTTATCAAACAGTAAAAAAAATACCTCGTTTTAACTTATTGCAGCTCAGGTTGGCGTCTTCTGACTCATTGTTTTGTCAAAAACCCAGAGATGCTAAATAAACTACAATGTGAAAACAAGGAAAAGCATCGAATTATCGCATCTGAGAAGCTGAAGACAAAATCTTTGTCACTTTTGTTGCGATGAAACGATGGATCACTGCAGCTCGACTGGCCTTTAAATCAATGTACAGCTTTGAACAACCTTTATTGTAAAAGGTTGAACATTTGTATTTAATTAATTAATTTTTGATTAAAGTTCAGCGGCCTAAAGTGTTCAAAATTAAACAAACAGTTCCAAAAGTTAAAAAGTTTTTCTCTGGCTTATAATTTTATTTCACAATCCAACCAAGTCTTTTTCTGTCAGTTAAGTTGCTGCTTAAACCTGATTTAGCTGACACACAAACTGGCACAATTTAAGTAAAAATAATAAAAACAAGAACATTGTAAGAAAAAAGCTTTAGGCATTTAATGAATAATTTATATTTTTAACGGTTACATAATATCTCATCCATTTACTCACTAGGTAATTGATCTTACACAATTCTTTATTCAGTTTTGAACACTTTGAGCCTCTGTAGAAGAAGCGTGACAGGTGAACCTGGATGTTTAGTGGTGAATCAGTGCGTCACTGTTCACCTGAAGCTGAGATCTGATGGTTTTCATTCGGCTGCAGTAAAAAAGCTGAAGCTCCGGATCCGGATCAAGTCTCGGTAGAAGTCATGAAAGGTTTTTACTGGAACTTTGTTAACATGGATGGTTGTCAGACAGAAAACGTACATTCAGAAATACAAACATTTAACGAGCGGCAGTTTTTACAACAATAAATCTGCGCCTGAATATAACGAATCTACGATTAACGTCAGAGCTACAATGAGCGTGAGGTGTTCAAGGACCAAAACGAGAGTGGGAAGAGACAGTTGCTGGTTTTTATCCTGTGTGGTGGGTCTTGGTGGAAGAAAACGTGTTAACAACACCTGGGTTCTGCAGGTGTCCGGTCATGAACCAAAGTACTGGATGAGTTATAATGTTACCTGATGGGAAAGTCAGAGGATCGGCAGAGGGACTGGGGAACATCTGAACCGCTTTTCATTTACATCCATCTAACAGTAGTTTCCGGATTTCCGGTGTTTTTTTTTCAGTCTGGACCAGAGCGACCATCAGACTTAACTGTTCACTGAGCACCAGGTCTGGAAAACCACCTTAATTTCTCTACCTGATAAAAACGGACTGAAGCGACTGAGCCACCTGCGATAATCGGACTCGGAGGTACCGGTACCGCAGATGGTTTGAGTCTCTGCGTTACCAAGAACACAGCGTTTGATCTAACCGGTCGTTTAGGGGACGTGATGAGGACGGGTCCATACATGAACTTCCCATCTGAGAAAGGACTGAAAAAAGGATCTGAAACCAAGGTCTGACCGTGAAAGGAAACATTTTGAAGGCTGATTTTATTTTTTTTTCACCGTTAAAGACAATAAAAAAGTTTCTTTTCTTGAACCTGTTCTCGATTCTAAAAATGTGAGGACACGTAAATAAAAAGTATAAATCCGCTTTCTCCTGCCGCCCTGCGGTCAGACCTGAGTTTTACTGCAGCGGTGCAACGGTAGAACCGGAACCCGAGGACCAGAGGGGACCGGACCGGACCAGACCCGGCGGTCCTGAGGCGGGTCCGCCGGCCCCTCAGCACTGCGTCTCCTTGGCGTCAATCTGATGTTGCCTCTGCAGCCTGAACAGCAGCGCCTTCTCGCTGCGGTGCGTCACGCCTTTCTCTGTCAAGTCCTCGAAGGAGCGCTGTGCTGAGCCCCCCCGACGCCCGAACGCCTCTTCCAGGGCCTCCTCGTCCAGGGGGGAGTCGAAGCTGGGGTCCTCCTGGATGGTGGCCATGCGGGGGCTGTCCAGGGGCGTGGGAGCGTGGCAGGGGCCGAGGCTGTGGTCGGGGACCGGGGCCGAGCCGGAGACCGGAGGGGCGGCGGCCTGCTGGGGGCCGGACGGTTGGAAGCGGACGGGGGCGGCAGAGAAGTTCGGGGGTTTGAAGATCCGAACAGATGCAGACTCCAGGCTGCTTAGGAGCTCGGCATTCTGGGAAAAAGAACCATCAGAGTCAGTGGCTCTTCACTGTTAAAGGAGCAGGCTGAATATTTTTATGCTTTTACTAACAACTGAGTCAGAAAAATGAATCTACGTGTTTTATCAGCTGCTCTTCTCTCATCCAGATTAAGAAGCTGCACCATCAAGATTTAAGTAAGAAAATCTACCTGAACAACAGAAGTGAGGGGGCACGGCCCCACCTGAACACTGTCTGACCCCCCCAGACCAGAGCTGAGGAAGCTGAGGTGTCCACAGGTTCTTTCATAACCTCGTTAATGCAGTAGATTTACCTGGAAACCGAAGGTGTTCTCACCATTTCTTCTACTTATTTGTTTTCAATTATACATGAGATAAAACATCCTAAACTTCGACTTCAAGAAAATACGATTAATATCAGACGACTCAGTTTTGAAACATTAAGTCACATTACACTGTGGTGAACTCAGTTCTGTTGTGTACTGTACATACTCAAATATACAGATGCATAGATATATACATATACTCACACTGGGGAAGAACAGAGACTTGGTCGTCTGCTCATACTGTTTATCCAGCTTCTTGTCCTGAAACAGAATAAAAAGTGTAAGAGCAGCAGAAAGAGAAACGGCCTCTGAGCTTCAGTAGCAACAATGACAAAGATGAATTTCTGTTTCAGATGCTTAACAAATGTGATGAAGAGGATTCATACCCCCGACAACTACATCTGTCACTGTTCTCCAGAGCAGGTCTGGCTGCTATTTGAAGAAACACCTGAGGGGACGTGATCAGGATCGACTGTGACCTGAAATAATAATAATACACTACAGAGACCGGCAGAGACCCACCACGCAATGGACCAGGATGCTGAAGGGAACCCACAGGACCAGAGAGAAGGCCACCACTGAGCCCACAATGTTGTCGGCCAGAAACTTCCCGAACGTGTTGATGTCCAGTTTGTCGATGAAATCCCAGAGACGCTCGACCACGTCCTGCACCTGCTTCATGCACTTCCCCTGCAGAGACAGCGTCCATCCATGTTAGTGCATCCTGCCGGTTTTATTCAGAGCGTCGGCGTTGACTTAGCGGCGAGTCGCCTTACCGCGCCGTCGCAGAATCCCACCGTGCAGGGTTTGCCTTTCCGCAGGAACAGGAAGTTGCCAGTCTTGTCCTGGTAGGGGGCGCAGACCCCGCCACTGCTCCGACAGCAGACTCTGCAGGACGAGTTGGTTTCTGCAGAGACGGGAGAGGCAGATACAGAGTATTTACCGCAGACGTTTCTGCCACGAAACAGGCAGAACTGCACCGAGACAGAAAGATAAAGGGTTAGAGATCCGACATGTGATGTTTAATCAAAAGATTAAGTTTGAACCCGAGACGTGAAAAAGCACCAGAGACGCATTAGAACCGTAAAACGTCCCATTATCGCAACAATTTATTAATTAAATGTGGATGTACATTCACTGTGTTTTTAATTTGTCTTAAATTTGACAGAACTCAATAATAAACCTGCTGGTGAATTTTAACTGAATAGATGTAACAGAAGATTATTACAATTGGTATTTTTTCAGGGATCAGAACAAGCAAAAGACGAAATGTGCTGGAAAACCAAAACCAGGAGCTAAAGGAGGCTGAGAAGCTCCGTGGAGACACAGAGTGAATGGATCCGCCGATTTGTTCTAGACGGTTCTAGATGGGCAGCGGCTCTGGCGGGCGGCGACGTACCGTTGCAGGCGCAGGGCTGCAGCTTCAACACGGCCTGACAGAAGGGGACGCACTCGCCGCTCAGGCACTCGCCGCTGTCCAGACACACCGTCTTATCCGGAGCGTTTTCCGGGGGGGGGCACTCGCTGCTGTTACCTGAGGACACAAACACAGTAGATGTGAGGCGTGGGAGGGTGCAGGTAGGTGCTCGACCTTTGACTCACGCGCTGACCTGTGCAGTAGGAGCGTCCTTTGCAGGTGGCGTCAATGGGCTCCTGGCAGACCTCGCCCTCGGACTCGAACCGGCAGTTTTTGCAGCAGGCGCTGTTCCTGTCACTGGACCCAGGAGAACAGGGGAAGGGAACACGGGTCAGGATTCGAGAGGATCCCGACTCAATAATGCACCGCGGCCCCTGGGCCCCCCGGCCCCCCAGCCCCGGCCCCAGCCCTGACCTGCACTGAGCTCCCGGTCTCAGCCTGCAGTCGGCAGTGCAGCAGCGGTCTGAGTTGATGTGCAGCAGCCCGGGGTCACACTCCTCCCCCCGCTCCACCCGCGAGTTCCCGCACACATTGATGTTTCGCTCCTTGAAGCAGGACGGCGCCTTGGACCTCAGGCGCTTCACGATGGAGCGTTTGCTGCAGTTTGAGAAGAGCTGGAGACGGGGGGGGGTACACCTGTAAAAACACTTCACTATACAAGGAGGGAAAGTGAAACTAGTCTGGTTTCTGTTGCTTGAATTTTAACTTAAGTTCTGCAGGTCAGGAAGGTCGACTACCGAGAACCTGAAGTCGCTTCACATTAATCTCTTCACTATAAATTCTTTGGACGCATCCAAAGACTCCGGTTGGGTCACGGTGAGGATCTGACTGAGGCCTGGGAGGAAGAGGAGGGTCCTGTTCCTCAGGATTCATTAAGTGTTTAGAAACGAGCGTTAAACTAAACATCTGCAAATAAAATGTGATTACAGCTCTGTAACTAACGACTGTTTCCATTATCACTGGCTCTGCGATTGTTTCGTCGCGTATTTTCGATGCTACTCGGGAAAAACCGCCGGTTTAACGTCTACGGAGCGAGAGGCGACCAGAGAGTCACTGCGGTTTGTAAAACGTCGTCCAGAGCCAAGGAACCGGAACCAGCACCTTGTTGTTGACGTGGTCCCCGCTCACAGCGATGGGGTACATCACGTACTTCCCCCCCTGGTCCTCCCGGGGGGCGCAGTCGGGGATGTTGTCGGGGTCGTGCTCCGCTCCGAAGTTGTGGCCGAGCTCGTGGGTCGTCACCAAGTCGGCTTCCTGCGGAGACAACACCAAACTGTTATATTCAACTAAAGGTGAAAGGTCGGGGATTATAAAACACCAGCTTACCTTCGTCAGGATGGTCTTGCCATAGTTCTTAGTGCTGGTCAGACCGGTGTTGAGGTAGATGGCTCTTTGTTCGTCCGTAGACGAAGGACACGCTGGGGAGACACAACAACAGGCGGCAATTGGTCGACGGGGCCAGGATCGGGCGCCGACCCGTTAAATGGGGGGGACTCTACCTTTTGAGCAAAGGCCCCCAGGGATGTCGAGCTTGGACGGGGCCACATAGGCCAGACCCAAGGTCCCCTCGTCGAAGTCCTGATAGGTGAAGAGGTGAGCCAGGCACACGTTGGAGGCCTTCTCTGCAACGTCCACGCTGAACTGCTGTGAGAGAACATAACCAGACCAGGTCTCAGAGGGGGGCCCCCCGTACCTAAACCAGCGTGTCCGGTCCGGGCGGCCGGGTTCGGGTTTTACCTCCAGCAGCTTCTTGACGTCCCAGACCTCCCTCCCCTCCACGGGACTCCCCCTCATGTTGAAGTGGCTCTTCCCCTGTTCGACGCGGGTCGGATTCTTCTCTATGATGATCTGAGGGGAGACGCAGAGTCGGGCCGTTTAAAGAACCTAGGTTCTGACTGATCAGTGACTGATCAGAGGCCTTGTACATCCGGATCAGAAATATTAGACTAAGTTGTGGTAAAAAGTTTCTGTAAAACTTAAAAAAACTGTGAAATCTCGATTTCATATTTAGTTTTTCCACATAAAGAATTTTATAACATTAACAGAAACTGAGAAGTTACTTATTTCTGCTACAAACCTTAAAGGTGAAAACTGTCAGATCAGCCTTTTATTTTTTTTCCACTGAACATATTTCTGCTTCTCCTGACATTTTGAAGCTTCTCTCTGAATAAAAGTTCATTTAATTCAAAATCACACAGAAGAGACGAAACAAAGATTCTATTCACAAGTCTCCTTTGTAGTTCACAGAACAAGAACCCAAGAACCTTCAGCCCGTGAGCACTGCTGTGTTCTCAAGGCGGGAGCTCGGTCCTCACCTGCTGGATCTGAACGCCGTAACCCACGAACTCGCCGTCCCACGACGTGTTCCTGTAGATGTCGTCCACGCGATCGATCAGCTCGATCTGAAACACAGTCAGACAGTTTAGCATCACCGTGGCGATGACCAGGCCGTGGTCCAGGCGAGAGGTCTGAGGGGCTCGGGTCTGACCAGGTAGTTGAGGGTGGTGCTCTCCTCCTCTCGGCCCATGTGCTTGAAGAAGCGGTGGTCGGCAACCAGTAGAAGAGGACAGGTGTTCTTCCTGTGGTCGTGGACCTGACGCTTGGACCTGAGCGGAGACTCTGAGCAGGTAAAGGCAGAAAACTGGTGAAATGTCGGGGGAGTGTCAGGACAGACTGTTCCTCTAAACCCTGATAATGTCACAGTGTTGCTGTGGTGACCAACAGTGTTAAATTAATTCATTGTCATATTAATATAAAGCATAAATCCATTAATATTAACACCTCAGACCAAATGATCATTTTTCATACTAAAATCTTCTTAACATTTGAAAGTCTTTTGTCCCATTAAAGGCTTTTTTCTTAGTCAGGATGTTTAACTTTATCAACAGTCCTCACACTTAACGCTCTTATGTAACATTTAAACCTCTTTTCACTTTAAAAGCTGTTTTCCTATTTTATAAACTCTTTTTTTCCACAGTCATTTTTTTTTTCAAATTAAAAGATCTTTTTCACATTAAAAGCTCTTGTTTTCCACATTAAAGTTATTTTTTTCAAATTATTAGCTTTTTTGTAACAAAAAGCTCCTTTTCACATTAAGAGCTCTTTTTTCACATCAAAAGTTTAAAGTTCAAGTTCAAATTATTAGCTCTAATTTTCAAATTAAAAGCTCCTTTTATCACGTTTAAAAAAAAAAGGTCCATAGTTGAATCAGACGCTTTTTTACGAAGCAGCTACAGGAAACACAGGGTATTGGTCTCTGAGGTCAGCGTCCACCAGGACCCAAACTTCCTGTTTGTTACAACAAGTGTCTTTTTCTTTGCTCCTTCCTTGAAGCAGCGAGGTTAAATCTTTTACAGAGGATCAGTGAAAAATCAGCCACAGTGAGATTATTATGTGAAACTCTCTCATCTCATTCTGGTTCAACCTCAAACCTTAAGTTAATAAAACCAGGGCAAAGACACTCTCCCCTCTGTCTTCTGCTGAGACCTACTGACCGTCCTCCTCCCGGTCCTTCGACGCGCCCGTCTTCACACCGTCGGGGAGGAGGTGGCTCGGATCAGAGGTCACGTAGCCGCAGACCGACGGCTGGTGCAGGCGGCTGAGGTTCCTGATGTCCTCGGAGCGGTAGATCAGCAGACGGCCGTCAGGGGGCGTCGCTGTGAACCTCCAGAGAGGCTGAGGACCAGGGAGAGACGGAGAGGGATCGGATCAGGACACTTGGGACGGGTTTACGTCTCATATTCACCGTTTTCCACGCTTCGCGCCGGCGTTTCACCTCGATGTTGAACTCGGCCCCATCGGTCAGGATGTGGGCTGAGAACTCGTGGTCGTCGATATGAGCCTGGACCCGAGAGTGTTCCTCCCCTGGATGCACAGAGGTAAAGGATCAGTCCCCTGTTTTTCTAGATTCTCTGTCTTGTCAAAAATCCAATGTGCAGACTAAAACCAGTACTTCCTGACCCCCCCCCCCCATTTTAATTTCTAAAAAGAGGCTCAGTGATTTCTGAAACAACTGTGGGTTCTAGAATAAGTTCACAAAGTTGGTCAAGTGGTTAAAACATAACTACATAAAATGTAACTACTTCCCCTCTTCAACTCAACCAAATTTAAAATACATAGAGTCAAAAGACAGTAACAATGCAAATGGGTTATTAGATTCAGCACTAACCTGGTACTAATTATTGAGAGGGCCATCGGGAATGGGCCCCGGGGCCCCGAGGGTCAGGGGCCCTGAGACAAAGCCTCTGATGGTGGTGACTGTTCATGTTTCTTGTCGTAAGGTCAAACAACCACAAATGATGCAGCCTATGTTTGTCTCCTCTGTCTCTCTCAATAAGGAGCATAGTGTGTTCATTGGGGACTATTTTCAGCGGCAGATTTATCCATATCTGGTGCTGTAGTGAGTGTGTGTGACAGCAGGATGGAGTGTGTGTGTGTGTGTGTGTGTGTGTGTGTGTGTGTCTGTGACTGAGTCTAAATAAACTACAGTGTGTGTGTTCATGGTGAGGAAGGAACATCACTGATGTGTTTTAATAGTTTTCTATGGCTGAGAAGAACGAGATACACACACACACACACACACACACATACACACACACACAAGATGTCCTTCACTCTGAGCATCAGTCTCACCGATGACGTGTCCAGTGAAGTAGTTGTGTCTGTTGACCGGGAAGCTCCGCTCACGTCCGTCCTCGTCCACGACCACGGCCCTAAAGTCGTCGGTGAACAGCTCGTCGTTGGTCCTCAGGTACAGTCTGAACCGCCTGCAAGCAAATGCACAGGTAGAGTCAGGGCCCGTCTGAACCCGGCGGGTCAGAACTGGCTCTACGCCGAGCGAGGCGCCGAGCAGGACGACAATCAGGACGCTGACCTCCGCAGGGCGTCGAAGCTCAGCGTCTTCTCCACGTGAGTCTGGGCCTGGACGTCTCGGCGGCGAATGGAGTGAGTCCTCAGGCTGGAGAGGGGCAGCACGTCGAAGTCCTCCAGCATCATCCTGAGGGAGTCTGAGGAGGAGACGGGGTGGAGACGGGGTCAGAGGAGGAGACAGGGGAGGAGACAGAGTCTGGTGTCTGGTTCTGAGCCTTCAACCTCGGGTCAGAACTGGCGTTTCTGTCTATGAGTGACAGTGAAGCCGGAACCATCGGAGACTAAAAGTTCTCATGTGAGTGAGCAGGTTAATATGAGAGACCTCGACAAACATCAGGTAGATTCAGATCTAAAAAACACACAGATCCAACTAAGCCTCATCTTGATTTTCTGTTTTAAACGTCATGAAATAAAATTTCTGAACCTCAATTTCTGTCGTTTGCAGTTTTACCTAAACAGGAAATAAGGAACTTTGACTTACATGGTTTTTAATCAAGCAATAATTTTTAATCCGTTTTTATAGAAGCTCACTTCTGCCAGGAAACGAAAAAAAATGACTTAAGAGTCAGGACTTTGAAAAATGAAAATAAAGTCATGATAAACAGAAAGTCATAAATAAGAGCGAGAATCAGATTTAATTTACATCATCACTCTGATACAGGATGAGATATTAGATGATAGGTAGTAAATAGATAAAATAGAGATTAAGTAGAAAATGAGACACGAGACACTGACTCTTCTTTAGCGTCTAATGAGAAAGTCATGAATCTAATTCGCTGTCAAATTGTTTAGAGACAGAATCTCTTAAATTCTATTTACTGTCTCATAATTCTGCGATAGGACAGGATATGAGATGGTTTGTTATTAATAAGCTGGATGGTTGAATTTATGTTAAACCTTCTTTGTTTAAACCTTCTTTATCATTGTATTGTTTTATTATAACATTAGGAATCTTTGCATCTAAAGCAGCTTTTGTATTGTGTCATATAAATAAAGCTGATTATCGTCATTAGACATTAAGATACAAGATTATGACTATTTCCTCATGTTGATCTGTTATCAAACTTTTACACTGTATTTTGACATATTACAGGATATGACACCGTGAGTCAATGACAGGTATTAATCAGATATAAAGCCATAATTAATGACTCAAAATTTTGACGAGGTTTCTCAACGTTAAGAATCGAATTCACATAATTTTGACGTGTCTGATAAAATTAGAAATTTTCATCTCTTTATTTAATTGTAATGCTATTTTGACACTTGTTTGTAAACGGCCTTTATGATGATTTAATATTACCTCGCTTTTACACGTCTTATTCAATTTTATGCGATTTAAGATTTTCAGTCTTTGAAAGTCACAATTTCGATGTATCGTCTCGGTTCAACTACTGAGCATTTTTTCATTTATCAAACCGCAGTTATGAGACAGGATCACAAAATCAGGTCCTATTATCACATGATGAATCGTCTCAAAATTACAACTTATAGGCTCAAAGTCATCAACGTTTCCTTTGACTTTCGTTCTTCCGCCGCCGCGCACTTCTTCGTGCCTGTTCGCTGGAGCCCTCGTCGCTTTAGCGAGCTTTTCTTACACCGAACCGACGTTTCCACAAACTTCAGGGTTTCAAGCCGCCGGTTCTCCGCCAGACTCACCGAGCTCCCGCTGCTGCTGCGGGGCGGCGGGCGGGGACGTGGCCGCTGCGGTGAACCCGGTCAACGCGCAGAGCAGACGGACGAACGCGATCCCCGCTCGCATGTTCGACGCTCGGAGCGGTGACGTCTGAGCCTCCGACGGGACGGACGGAGAGGAAGCGGCCGCCGCGGCTTCTTTCACAGTAAAGTCCCACAACATCCGATTTCAGACGTTCGCCGCAGCTCGGGTGGAAGCTTGACGCCAAAACCTCATTTCTCCATAAAACCGATGAAGTTCGAGCCGGCGGAGTCCGCGCTGCGTTTGGAAAGTGGCAGAAGAGAAAACGCCTCCGCTCCGCAAAAACCAGGAAGACGGAAAACCACCGCGTCAAGACCGCAAGACCGGCAGCTGCGGGACGGAAGTGGGGACGGCCGCCTTCACGATAAAAGGCTTACGTTTGGCGAACGAAATAATTCCTACAGCGGTAACAGAAGTACGGTTTGAGAGGATCGAGCTTTCAAACGCGAAGCGAGTTCCGATTTGAGAAGATTGAAAAAAGATAAATACAAACCAAGATTGTAAAAGTGATGAGGTCAAATAAAAACGCAAATTCTTCAACTGTTCAGTTTAGCTTCCGTAAATGTTCGGTTTGAAATCCCCCTTCAGACTAACATCAGCAAAGTTCTGTTCAGTTGTGCCGGGTATTTATTTCTGAGAGAATCAAAGAAGATTTAAAACGATCAAAGTTCATTTCAACGTTTCATCTGCGCCAGATCATAGCAAACATCGTGTCAAGGCGCTTTACAGACTCGGGTCAAGACTTAAAATCTGTTTTTTAACTTAAACAATTAATATTGTTCCATCACGAAAAAGCAGCTGAACTCAAAATACAGAGTTTAAGAACAAAGGAACCTACAACTTTGTCATTGTGTTGTGTTACAGATTTTATTTATTCATTGTATTGGTTATTATTATTATTATTATTATTATTATTATTATTATTATTATTATTATTATTATTATTATTATTATTATTTAGTAGACTATAACTCCTCGTTGCTACTGACGCCGAGTTGCCAGATTTATTTTGAAAATCTGTAGTTGCTCTGTGCTTGAATTGGATCAAACTTTACAAACCTCAGACTCAAACACGCTGGAAGCGAGAAGCTGCTGAAACAAACCTCTCAAATCTGACACGGGTTCAGATTTCACTCTGTTTAAGCTGCTCAGCAAACAGAGAGAAGCGGACGGAGGTGAAACATGTCCGTCGTCCATCTTATGCAAGAGAACAACCGAGACATCTGCCGGCTCTATTTATAACGTCTGATCTCACTGATCCGCTCAAACGTTCAGAGGGGAAACCTGTGAAACTCTGATGTGGCCGGATTTAAAGAGCAGAACTGGAAAACGACAAGATTAAAAGAGGAAAACTGTTTTTTAAAAAACAGATTTAAAGGAGGAAACTGAAAATTCAGCCTCAGGAGATAAGGACAAGAAGCAAACATCACCTTCATTCTGACCAGTGTAAAATGAACTATTCAATATCCGAATATTAATATAATAATAATAACAATAATAATAACAACAATAATAATAGTAATAATAATAATAATGACAAAGCACGTTATTTCATAGACATTATATAAGTTAAGATTTATATTTTAATTCATGTGTGAAACTATGCAGAGTTTATATTTTCTCTTCACGGACATTTGCAGAAAACAGGAAATGGGTTTATAAAAAGGCCTTTCATTCATTCTTTCCTTCTTTCTTTCTGTCTTTCTTTCTTTTTTTTTCTTTCTATTATGTATTTATTTAGATATGAGTTAAGACAGACCTCGGAATCCACCATGAACCACTTCAAGTAAAAACAGCTGAGCTCAGTCTGAACACAAAAAGTCAAGATAAACACAGCGACAATAAACTAGTTTCAGTAAAAATGTTTATAACAATTTGATAATCAGTCTTTATGTGTATCAACAATATATGGATGAAAATATGTGTTATTATTATTATTAATGTTGTTGTTGTTGTTGTTATAGCTCGGATTTGAATCTACAACAAGAATGGTTTTCTGGTTTTCAACATCCAAGTTTGTAAAACATTTTTAAAAACCTTTTGATTTTTATGTGCAGAATTATGCCGAATTTCAGAGATAAAGTAAAAAATAATTTTTCTAATGAAAAGTTACAGAAACATGTTTACAGTAGAATTAGTTGTAGTTCCTTTCTCAGACTATGAGCGGCAGCAGAGCGCCAAGGGGCGTCAAGTCTACCGGAAATCGCAGACGAAGAAGTCAATCTCAAACAAACCTGCTACATGTGGACGAGCTACAGTTCAAATGAGCAACTTTTAGTTTAAAACGGTCCTTTCACACTGAACATGGACGAAGAACACACGGTAAATGTTCCTCTGATGCTCTGATGGAGACGGCGACGCTGCCTGGCGTTTCATCGCTGCTGATTAGGACGGACGTGTGATTGTCGTTAAACGCCAAACTCCCTTAAATAATCTGTCGGATTTGTATTTTTAGCGACTGTGATCAAGTAAAACTATCACTTAAGAAAATTTTATACATTTTTACCAATATGCAGCATATAATTTAATAATCGGCACATATTCACTAACCCAAAACAAAAACGTAAATAGATACAGCAATCTTTTTCGACTGTAATGTCAATAGCTTGGCTTCCGAACCAACGTTGTGATTTCATTTAAATAAATATTCTATTGGACGAAAATTTATTTGCCGGATTTTCCAGAAAAGTTAACTAAAACTTTACAAATCTTTCTTTGCCCATTTGAAGAATTATTTACTTATTCCAAACAACGGGGGGAAATTAAATTGTCATTTTATAAATCAAGTCTTGACTGTGGCTGCTGCTCATATTCCACAGTTTATTGAAATCGGTTCCTTTATCGACTTAACTTAAAGCAGTTGGAGGTTCTCATTTGTCTTTTTTTCCTCAGTTATTTCCGGATATTACTGGAAATATTGAGTTTGAACATGCAGTTACAGATAATATTACAGTTAAAATCACATAAATGAAGTAATTTCGCTCTTTTCTCCAACTAAATATACAATAATAGATTTATCTCCTTCATTATCATTTATATGTATCCTAATTTCCAGTTTAGAAACTTACCTGATTATGTGATCAAACTGCATCTCTGTACCTAAATATTCCTGTACCTTTAATTATGTGTGTTTGTTTGACTGTGTGTTTGACTGTGTGTGTGTGTGTGTGTGTGTGTGTGTGTGTGTGTGTGTGTGTGTGTGTGACTGTGTCTGTGTCTGAGTGTGTATGTGTGACTGTGTGTCTGACTGTGTGTGTGTGTGTGTGTGTGTGTGTCTGACTGTGTGTGTGTGTTTGTGTGTCTGTCTTGCTGTGTTTCTGTGTCTCTCTCTCTGTCTCTCTGTCTGTCTCTCTCGCTGTGTGTGTGTGTGTGTCTGTCTGTCTGTCTCTGTGCGTCTGTGTGTGTGTGTGTGTGTGTGTGTGTGTGTGTCTCCCTCTCTCTCTCTCTGTCTGTGTGCATGTGTGTGTGTCTCTCTCTCTCTCTCTGTCTGTGTGTGTGTGTGTGTGTGTGTGTGTGTGTGTGTGCGCAGGCCGGGTTCAGGGAGCCCTGTGCTCAGTGCTCGGCGGTGGACTGGGGAGTTTCGGACGAGGGTCGTTTCTACTGCAGATCCTGCCACAACGTCATCGAGGTAAAACAAACAAAATCTGTGTCTCGATCACTGATGTCACCAAGCAGCTGATCACCTGTTCACTCTGGTTTATCGATCCAGTGAGTGTGATCATGTGAAAGAGGAGGAGCTGGTTATAACTACCAACATTAACTGAAAATCAAAATCTGAAATCTCTCATTTCTAAAACCACTCAGACCTTTAATCCAGGACTTGCTTGAACCCCCTTTATAGCAGCAGCTACAGGTTCCGGTCTTCTCTGTTCAGTCTCTAGTCTCTAGTCGCTTTGACCCTGGATCTGGACAGTTTGTCTCAATCTTCCTGTCATATCCTCTCAGGCCCCATTTGACTGGATGGGCAGTATCTGTGATCAACCATCTTCAGGTCTCCTCAGGTGTTCTGAGGGTTCTGGTCTGGACTTTGGCTGAAGCACTAGAGGACAGTCAGAGGCTTGTCCTGATCCCAGACAAGCATTGTTTGGTTGTGTGCTTCAGGTCATTGTCCTGCTGAAAGTTGAGCCGGTGGTCCAGTCTCAGGACTTGTCCAGTCTGGCGCGGGTTTTCTTTAAGGTCCTCTCTGTGATTGGCCGCATTCACCCTCCGCTCTGGTCTGACCAGCCAATAGCATCACCTGGTATCAGACGAGCGACGCCCAGTGTCTTCTGCCGTCCACAGGCAGGTTTATGTCTAAGTAAAACAGCGCTGCGTCTTTGCAGCTGTTAACACTGAGTTCAGTCACGTCTCATCTGCGTCCTCAGAGAACCAGAGAGGTGGTGGACCTGACCTTCACCCCCGGATCCACCAGGATCTCCACCATCTCCAGAGGAACCAGAACCAAGAGGCCCGGTCAGTGTTTTTCCTTTTCCTCGATTGGAGTCTGAAAATACCAAGGAAATCCTCAGTAAACAGGTTCAGACAATAAAAATTAAATTAAAAAAAACATCGCCCTCTGATGTTAAAGAAGCTATTTTCACGTCCACCTGCCGAAACCTAAATGTTCAAAACAGAGAGAGGAATAAAAGACAGATTAAAAGATGTGATTTAAAAAATAGAAAAATAAAGCAGCAGATTCTAAGTCATCAGTTTGTTAATCACAGCTTCTGCTGATCAGTTTTTGGATGATTCAGGGCTGAAATGAACAGTAAATCAATCGATTAGTTGATTTATATTTTAAGTGATCTTTTCAAGCGAAATTGTCAAACATTCTCTGGTTCCAGTTTCTCCAGTCTGAGGATCTGCTGCAATTCTCTGTTTCCTGTCTCAGTAAACTTAACGTCTTAAGGCTTTGGACCATCGGCTGAACAAAACCAGAGATTTGAAGACGTCAGCTACGACTTTAGGAAATGAAATTATTATTAAAATAACGGTGGGTTTGTTTTTGCCGTGTGTTTAAGAGGGCGGGCGTCAGTGGATGATCTGCGAAGGTTTCCAGTTCATTCTGAGGAACCAGGCCAACGCTCTGCTCAGACTGGGAGTCTCCCCCCACTTTAAGGTCTGTTGATGGCCCTTTGTATTGAAGCTGGGGGGGTCAGAGGAGGGTCTGACCAGAGCCGTGTCATTTCAGGACCAGGTGTTGTATCCGCTGTGGAGGCTTTACCTGCAGAGGACTCGACAGGCCTACACCAACAACCCAGTGAGGAGCTCCAAGTTTAAAACGGTGCGTTCACAGACAGGGCTCTCCTCCCGTCGTTTTTGGTTCTGACGGCAGCTTCACCTGATCGGATCGGCAGCCGATGGGTTTTGTGGAACCTTGGGAAACATTTGTCCTCATTTTTAACCATTTTTTAAAAAAGCAATGTGTTAAACCTACAGATAGATAGTTAGAAACAGAGATATAAGTTCTTTCTTTGAGTTTTGCAGCTGTATGCGGATGTCGGGGGTGGATTCACTGCTTTTCACTTCACAACAGTCAACTGAATATGAATTAGACCAAACTTGTTGAATATTATTTTTAACATAGATGTATGAAAAGCTGAACTTAAAGAGAGTCATTTTTGAAAGGATTCAGGTTTGAGGTTCAGTAAAACACTGCCGAACCAGCCTGTTTTTAAGCCGAGATAAGAACTTCAGCGTTTGTCCGTCAGCTTCTCCCCCCTCCCTGACTCTGTCTCCCTCCTCAGCGGGGCCAGGAGTCAGACTCGGACAGTGCCACCGGGTCGTCCGCCGTGTCGGCCGGCGAGATGGACGGAGAGATGAACCTGTCCAGCACCGCCGGATCCAACGCAGGTAGGAGGCCAAGGCACGTTCACGGCTGTCTGCTGTTTGAACATGATGCAGAAAAAAAACGGCAACTTATAGAACTGGTTTCACCCAGTTTACTGTGAGGAACCCAACAGGTCTGACCAGAACCCTGACACCCCCCTCCCACAGAGAGCTCCAGTGACTGGTCGATGTGTTCGGGCTCCGTGGACGATGTCACCTACCTGACGGCCTGGCTGAGGCGGAATCGTGGTCTGATGAGCATGAAGAAGACTCTGGCTCTGATCCACCTGGCTCTGGTCTGGAGCCGCGAGCCAGTGACGCTCAGCGACCTGCTCAGGTAACATCTGGACATGCCTGGGTTGTCACCACAATTACTTTTGACTATTTCACAGTCCAGTGTGGGTCTGGAAGGTCCTGGAAAGTCCTGGGAGAGTGACCCGATCTGTTTGTCCTCAGGCTGGTCAGCGAAGGTCACGTCCCGTACGTGAATGCCTACGAGGAACTGCCCGAGGAAATGAGGCTCGACGGCAGAGACGCGCTCATCTTCAGGGTCGAGGTCAGAGACTCGTCATCGCGTGTTTGTTAGATTTGTTTGTTTGTTAGAGTCTTTTAATTGGATCAGGATCTGCTGCACTTTCTTTTCTTTTTTTTCAGAATAAAGTTTGATTAGATGAGAATATTTGTGATGACGATCAATAACTGATTTTATACATATATTCAGGATTCAGGTTCTTCTGGGGAAAAAAAAGTCACAAAATCCGCTTAATGTGATTTGTGAAGGAGTTTGACAGAGACACGACAAAACCAGGAGCCTTTAGTGCAGATAAGAACTGATGAAAAACAACAGAACCTTTACTCAGAGGAACTTTGACTCAGATCAGATACAGACATCGAGGCCAAAAAACCGAGAGACATTTGTTTTCATTGATCTGTTGACTGGCTGTTTCTTCAGAGCTTTCCGTCCCACCGGGCAGTGCACAACGAGGCCCAGGCTCTGGTCCTGGAACTGCAGCTTCATACCTTTCCTCCGATTGACCGCCAGAGTCTGCTGCACCCGGCGCTGCTCAGCCTGCGCTACCTGACAGACGCCAACCTGCCCAGTGAGTCCTGGACTCACAGTCCCGCAGATAAACCTTTTAGAGCCGGATCTGACTTGCCGGCGTTATGAAGCGTTTCACCTTCTCTCTCTCCCCCCAGACGAGCTCCACCCGTGGGTCTGCAGGCTGATGGAGCGTGCCAGTATGGCGGATCAAACACTCCACACATTTGACCCTGCCTCTCGACCCGTCCTGCCACGGTACGACATCCAGACCGCCGCCCTCATCATCGTCACGATGAAGCTCATCTTCGGCCTGGATGACCACACCGAGTGGTGACTGAAGCGCGCACACACATACACACACACACTCACACACACACACACACACACACACACACACACACACACAGCCAGTTTCCCACCCATGTTTCACTCTGGTTTGTGTTTTCCAGGGATTTATCCAGTGAAGCCAGTTTCCATGACAACTCAGGTTGGTTCTTTACCTCCACACTTATTTAAATATCACACCCACATTTTCTAGAACCTGAGATCACCTGATCACTTGGCTGCACACATTCATATTTTAATCATGTTGCCACAGATCAGATGAGAAACTCCATTTTCCTCTTCTTCTGTGGTTGTTAAATGGCTGCAACTGGAGCATCAGACACAGGTTCAGTTAACGTCTGTGTGTATTCTCCTCTCAGACATGTTCAGCCTGAGGAGGTGGTACCGACTGATGCAGGCTGCGCTGACCCGGGGTCAGCAGAGGAGAGACCACGACGTCGCCAGGTGAGACACCAGCAGCTCCTACACCTGAGCTCACAGCCACAGGTGAAGATAATCTAATTAAATCTCTGCTCCATCATCTGACAAATTAAACAAATTAAACAAACCTGGAAATCTAGTGTAATAATTTGGGGTGAAGCTTTTTTTTAACAGTAGGTGATTGTTTAACATCATGATGTTTTTTAATCTAACTGATATACCACTCATTTCCCTGTGTCTCATCCCAAGGAGAGAGTGGAAGGCAGAGAAACCTCTGTACCCGAGCAGGAAGCTGAAACGTGTCATGATGAAGAAGAAAAGTAAGAGTCTGACTTTGTGAACCAGGGAAGCACCGTTGGTTGTTTTGGGCTAGATTTTGTCATATTAGTCTTTATCTCTTTCCAATGGGTCAAACTGTCCCATTAAAGCAGCTGAACTAGCAGTGGTCAGCTCCTGTCTGCAGTGTAGCAGTGGATGTACAGACAACTGTCACTGATCACTAAGACACTGGAGAAGACTTAAAAACAGCAGGATATGAATGGAGTTCTGCAGCCTCTGTTTGGTCTGATTTCTAAGTTGATTTCTTGAGCTTTATTCTAGAGGGGCGTCAGAGATAATGACATCTTCAAGACGTTGAAGTCACACTGAATCTATAAATGTATGTTTCATATCTGTGAATTCAGATTTGACTGAGTTATGACTCTGAGAACAATCTCTGTAAAGAACCGTTCCATTATTCTTTAATCGTTTAGCCCTTAAAAGAGCCGCTTAACTCCTGAAAACCTGCTGTGGTTTCACTTCTCACCTGGCTGCAGTGATGCACAGGTGTACTCTGGTACACTGTGACATCACAGTTGGGTGTTGAGTCGCTCTTTAACTCGGGATGAGAAGGACAGTGAGTCAGACATGTAAAAACATTTGTATGAAGCCAAACCAGCTGTGATGTCCGTGTCTCCTCAGATACAGCGGAGCAGATCCAGGTCTGTTTCGAGAGGCTGTCCTCCCATCCGGCGGGGGTCCAGCACCGCAATCCGTCCAGCTTCAGGTTCTGCTGGGGGGACGAGGACGGGGCAGATGGTCCCAGTCTGCACCACAAGAGGCTGGATGGAGTCTTGACCTGGAGACACGGAATCCTGACCCCCACTAACTCCGCCTACTGGCACCCGGCGCTCAGACCCTGCAACCCCAGGTAGGTCTGGCTGGGGGGGCTCCTTTCTTTTGTGCTGGAACTGTCTCCAGTGTGTCTGGGTTGTATATTTCTTCTCACTCCTCAGTTTATGCGGATCACACTGAAACCTGAGTCAGTCCTGGATTAATCCTCCACGGAGGCTCTCAGGTGTAGAGTCACCTGTGGACAATATAACAGGAACATTTGTTAGCATAATGCACCACAGTTAGCATTGAAACCAAACAGTAAGGTTGGCACGGTAAGAAAGTCACATAACCTTCATCACAAGAAAATGTAATGTAGGTATGAAAAACAAACGGTAATGATAACAGTTACAGATGTCATTTACGTTTATTATATTTAATATGTTTACCACAGTCAATCAGTTGTGTAGTTTCAAGATCTCATGATGGGGCCTATTTTTAATAAATTCACGTCCTGATTTATTTTAATACAAGACATTTAAACTAAAACAGCTCGACATGAAAAACTCATTAAGATTTTCAGTCATTGCTCAGGTCAGTCAGAACGAAATGAGATTAACGTCGGAGGAAAACTACTCATCTCGCATCAGTGAACATTAGATAATCTGAACATCACTTGACCTTTGATACCACCCGCGCTCCAGATCCAGGTGTAGGGACACCTCTGGTTCTGATGTGTTCTCCTTCCCCGCCCCCACAGGAAGTGCCCGAGTCATTTCTTGGCGGTGGAGGCAACGCTGCCCCGGTCCTTCGTCTGGCTGCTGCAACTCTTCTCCTTCCTGCTGGACGTGACGCCAGCCGATGTGTACGAGGAGGTGCTGAGGGTGGAGAGGCGGGTCCTTGGCAGCAGAACGCCCCGGGACCAACACGTGAGGAGGAAGGGGAGGACGACCAGGACCGGGAATAGGACCAAGACCAGGACCAGGTCCAGGTCCAGTACTGAGACCAGGATGCCACAGAGATGATGAGAAACCAGAGAATTGAGACAAAAACAACCATCAAGCAGCAGCAGCCGTTTGTTTGCTCGAGCTCAGCAATAAAAACCTGATATAGTGTCATTAATGGTGCATTCGGGAACACTAAGAAATCCGTCATCTGAGAGTCACCTGCTCAGCACTTTGACATTTATCAACCCTGTTTTCAGAGTCTGAAACAGTCACTTGACGTGTCCCTTTGTTAATTATTCATTTATCTCATGTTTCATGCAGAAAATAAAATATTTCTTCAGTATTTTTATAATAAAATCTGTCTTTTCTCTTCCTTTTTAAAAATAAATTTAATTGAAACAAGATCGGTATAGAACTGAATATATATTAGTGACAAATTTACTAAAGAAATGAATTGAGTAAAAAACTTGAGACACAATCTTTGTCATAAAGACAAATAATTAAATGAAACTAAAGGACATGAATATTATAAAGTGGGTAAATAATACTATTTTTTAATCAGGTGATTTTGTTGTCTTCAAGTAAAAACAATCAGAGCTGAAATGATCATCAATTATTATATTTAACAATTGGAACTATTAATTCATTATCTGGTTGCAGTTTCTCTATGTGAGGATTTTGTTGTTTTTCTCTGTGTTCTATCAGTAAAGTTTCCAGCATTAAGATTTTTGAAAAGGATTCTAAAGAAAATAAAAATCATAAAAACAAAAAAGTGATAAAATCTTCTCAAGCAGCGGTTAATAGAGGAAATAATCATCTACTGTGAATTGAATCAGATCTGGACTTTGATCATATTGACCCTGACAACTGTTGTTTTTGTTCATTTATATCCTTTTTTGCCTCTGGCTTCGTCTTCCTCTGAAGCAACGTCAGAAAAGTGCAGTGACAAAAACCGAGCAGCAGGTGGAGACACTCACACAGGAAACCCTGGTTCACACACACACACACACACACACACACACACACACACACACAGGAAACCCTGGTTCACACATCTCATACACAGGAAACGTTTGTTTATCATCGCTGCCTCGTACACACTCAGCACACGTGCACTTGAAAGACAATTTACAGTTACAGACATTCTCGTTCCCAGACATGAACTTTAAACGGATTTTTATTCCTGTATCAAAACCTGAAAATATTATTGATGATCGTTGTTTCTCTCCCTTAATCAAAGCTCAAATTTCTCCTCATGGTTCGGTAAAACTCGTCCGAGATTAAAGACATTAAACTAAAAAGATCTGCAGGTTTGGACAAAAAGTACACTGATTACACTCATTATTTTCTGTCTTTGTGCAAATAATCAAAATAAATCACCACAACAGTCAGTTACTTAATGAAGAAAATATTACTTCATAATCAAAACAGTCTGTCCTTCAAGCATCTCCAGGTTTTGGACATTTGAGGACTTTTATTTTAATTTCAAATAATAAAATAAAAAATACAGATGATTGATTAGTCGGCAGATTGAATTTGTGATACTGACATTAAATATTAGTTGCAGCAGAATTAACATCTGTGATGAAGCAGTTTTCACTTAATTAGATTCTCAACGTCTGATCTGGAGGGTTGAACATACTTTATTTGTGTGTGTGTATGTGTGTGTCTAAAAAAACCCACTACAACGGAAGACAATATATCAAGCAATGGATCAGGCTCATTTACTGGAGAAGTAAGTCCAAGTAAAATAAACCACAGCGATGAACTTGGGAGGAAGAAAAAGACGTAAACGAGTCAATGTACAGTTTATGAGTGGACAAACAACAACAGTGACGCATCTGGTCTCTTGGTTTATCCTCACATCCAACAGACACAGATCATCATCATCAACCCTCCTCTGAATCTGGTCTCCGGTTCCACCTGAATAGTACTGGTCCAGTGCTCCCTCTCTTTTAGCTCTGGTTTGGGCCTCCACCAGCTGGTCTCAGACTGATCCACCACTGGTGTCAAACTGAGATAACTTGAGATAACTGAGATAACTTGAGATAACTGAGATAACTTGTATAACTTTAGAGTTTTTAAATGCCTTAAAGAATAAAGCAGTAATAAAAACAACAACATATTATTATTATTATTATTATTATCATTATCATCATTATTGTTATTATTATCATCATCATAGTCGTCGTCATTGTTTTTATCATTACTATTATTATTATTATTTTTTTTTTTTTTTTATTGTAATTATTATTATTTTAAAAACCTCAGCAGCGGCTCCTGATGTAATACAGGTTTGCAGGAGTCATCCCAGGATGCTGGAATCAACCAGCTGTGTGTGAATGCAGCGCGAACGCAGTTTCCCTCAGCTGAGGTGACTCTGGGTAACCATGGCAACGTGCCCAACACTGTAAAACTACCTAGCAACAGCCACGAACATGGCAACCACCAAAATTAAACTCCCCGCCACTCGGGTCTGTGCATGGCTGGCTCGCCGTGGTGGACATTACCCGGGGATGAGGCGGTAACTCTTTAATCATCGCTCCCCGTTGTTCTGATTTATTGTTCTATTTTCCAACGGTTTTATTATTTTCTCAGCTGTGAAGGAGGTGAGAATCCAGTTACCTTAACTGACCTCCCCAGAGGTAAAACCAGGCCACTGCAGCAGAGCGGGGAACAACTCGTCGGAGCACGAGGCTGACCTCCCTGGGCCAGTTCAGCTCACAGGGCCTGGAGCAGCTGAGGTCGGCGGAGGGGGAAGTAATCAGATTACTTTGGCCAGTAGAGGTACTGGCACCGCAGAGGAAAAATAGTCTGTTACAAGTAAAAGTTACTAGCGCTGGAGTAAAACTATCTGAGTAAAATCAAAATGTAGCTAAATTATCAAAGGTAACAGTTAAATTCCTCCATGCCGTTAAATCTTTAATATTCTGTTGTTTGTATATTATTTATTAGTCTATTATTTTATTAGTTTATTATTCATCTCAATCTGTTCCTCAGGTAAGCCCCGCCCCCGTCTCTGGTCCCCATCTCTGCCCTCGTCTCTGGCCCCTGTCTCTGGCCCTTGTCTCCGCCCCCCTTGTCTGGCCCCCCTCTCCGGCCCTTGTCTTCGGCCCCATCTCCAGCCCTTGTCTTCTGCCCCCATGTGTGGCCCTTGTCTCTGGCCCCCGTCTCCAGACTTGTCCCCCCCCTTGTCTGGCCCCCCTCTCCGACCCTTGTCTTTGGCCCCTGTGTTTGGCCCTTGTCTCTGGTCCCCGTCTCCGGCCCTTGTCTCCGCCCCCCTTGTCTTGCCCCCCTCTCCGGCCCTTGTCTTTGGCCCCATCTCCAGCCCTTGTCTCTGGCCCTTGTCTCTGGCCCCTGTCTCCGGCCCCTGTCTGAGGCTCTTGTCTCCATCCCCGTCTCTGGCCCCCCTCTCCGGCCCCGGGCCCCTTCTCCTGGTCCATTTCGTCCCCTTCACCTCCCAGGACCTGCAGTTCTCCAGTTTCACAGATGTCCCCCCTCTCTAAAATCCACTGCTCACCCCTGTGTCCAACCACCCTGTGTCCCCCCCACCACACACCCCCCCCCCCCCCCCCCCCCCCCCCAGATCAGTCCCAGTCCAGGTTTCCCCTTCCCTTCCTTTTTCTTATTTACTGTGTGTTGTCTGTTGTGTTTGTTCACCTGTAATTTTTTTTTACTGAACTTCAATATTGATGCTTCCACTGAATTGTTGACTATTGATTCTTTTCATTATGGATTCAACTGCTGATTGTTTTCCTCATCTATGGATTATTTGTTTTCAGATTAGTTGGAAAATCTCCATCACATTTACCCAGACACCAAAGTCACAACTTTACCACATTTGTTTTTCAAAATGATAAAAATCAAATGAATTAATTTGAAGAATGTGGAACCATTAGTTTCCGATTGTTGCATGAAAAATAATTAAAAATGTTCTGGTAGATTTTTTGTTTCTACTTGTATTTACTGTTCAGGTATTTCATTTATAAAAGAGAATCACATATATTTTCTTCATATATTTTTACACAGAAATATATTTTCTGTGTAAAAATCTGCAGCTTTCAAAAGGCTGAGGAATAAGTAAAATATTCACCTGAAATCTGGTGAAGAACAAGAATAACAGTTTCATGAAAAGATAAAATAACTGAAGTAAAGTACAAGTAGTTTAGATTATTACTTAACTGTAGTAGTTGAGCGACAGTACTTTAGTCATTAGTTCAGTTTTTGGTTAAAACATTGACCAAATGTTGAAAAACATTAAGAGAAACCGAAACTGAAGATGAAGAAGAGGCATCAACTGGGAGCTGTCGCAAACCTGAGACAAACCTGTGTCTTCATACAGGAGTTCAGTCCAGGTCGTCCAGGTCGTCCAGGTCCGGGTCTGTCCATACCAAACACTACACACCTTGTTCAGGTGTGTTTGGGCAACACTCGTTCGTTAAGTTTGTTAGAGGCCCCAGAGCTGTTAACAAACACAGTGAATTTACACTGTGGCAGAGTGTTGGACCCCCCCGGCCTTCAGCTTCTACATCTCACCGTCTCTGGCTTGGTCCCACCCACCTCCCTCTTTGATTGGTTAGCTTTCCTCAGGTAAGGAAGTGGGCGGAGTTTGAACGTCTAGATTTGTTTTGATTTTGTTTCTTTCAGCTTTACTTGTTTTTTATAAAGAAGAAATAAAAGAATAAACATGTTCACAATTTATTTTAATGTATTTTAATTGTGTACAATGGTATATTTACATTATGCAATGAAAACCTTATTATTAAACACTGGTCCTGGTTCTGATCATGGTTAAAGCAATGATATAATGATTATTTATCATTACTTTCATATTTATCTTCACAAAGATCCTGAAGGTAAATAAACTGAGACAATTTATCCATTTGAGGAAAATGTTTTTATCTGTCACTTTTGTTTAAACCATTAAAAATATTAGAGTCCAAGTTTATCAAGATTATTATAAGAAAAAAAAAAAGTGGAGTTTCACAGTTTATACATTTGTTGCATTTCTCTGTCAACTGTCATTTTGTTTTCTGTCTCTTGCTGGATAGCAAACGACGGCAATGTTTCACAGTCTGTGTTAAAACCGTCTTTGTCTTTTTTAAAGAGTCATAGATCTGATGCCGGCCGGTCGGCTCCTTTTTCCAGAGCCCGAAAAGAAAACATGGCCCTAAAAAAAAAGAGCTGGCACACTGGGCGGTTTCCTGATGTGGAGGCAGGTTGAGCTGCTGTCAGGCGCCTGATAAAACTCTGGACAACGTCCAGATTTCACGCCGAGTTCCTGAAAAGCCTCTGAGTCTCTCTCCAGGGAAAATCCACGAACCGGCCACCTTCATCACTTTTACCCTGAAATCTGAGGAAATGAACGGACGAATCCGAGGAGGACAGAGTCGGAGCCGCAGCCTACTCGGAGTTTACAGCTGTTTTTGTCCCATGTGGGAAAAAAAAAATGCCTTAACATCCTGAAACCGAGTAAAACACTGTTTTATTTTTCCAAGTAAATGATCAGAGATGAAAATGTGAGGAGCTTTGGTGTCTGTTGGGACTTTCTTTCCTTCAGAGTCAGAGAAAAAAACACAGTGGAAGTAAAGGTGTGAATATTAATATTATAATACAAATAAAAAAATCAGCATCCACATGTACTTCAAAGTACTAAAACTACAGGTTCACATGAGGCACAACGGATCATTTCAGATGATCAGATATGTTGTTTTATTGTAATAAAGCTGAAGGTCAGTTTAGTGACTTTATAAACTGGTGGGTAGTTTATAATAATTCATTATAATTTATTTATTGATCATATTTTCTTTTAATAATCCGAATCTAATTATTAACAGCAGTTGTCAGATTAATGTGGATCAATAATAAAAAAGTTCAATATTTTTCCCTCTGAGCTGTGGAGGAGTAGGAAGTAGAGAGTAGCAGGAAATACTCAAGTAAAGTACAACTACCTCAGAATCTGTACTCAGGTAAATGTACTTTTACTACAGTGATTACACGACTTAAACTCATTAAATTAATTAATGTTATATTTATTCATGTTCCTTCATCTGTGGAGGAGTTTGAGCCTAAAATGTCAATTAAAATGTGAAAATAAAAATAAACCTCACAAATGAAATGATTTCTTTCGTTTGTTTACATTGAATTTTATTATTTTCTTGGGTTCCTGTTTTAATGTTCATTTAATGACAGTAAACAGTGAAAACAGCCAAGAATTGGACTCAAAGAAGTAACATATATTTTTATAAAACACAAAAGAAATAACTGATCGAGTAGATTTGTTGTTTATATTAGTGATGAAAATAATTTAATCATTTTCTTGAATTAGAAAATTATTTTGCTGTTGTGTCATTTTTTTCTCACTCTTTATTTGTACTTTAATAAAGATGAAATAATAAAGTTCATGTTTGCATCATGGCAAGAAAATGTTTGATAAATTATTGTTGGCAGATTTTTGCTTTAAATACATTTATTTCCTGAGCCGGCCTCAATTTCTAAAAACTTTAAATATTGCTTCAAATATTCATATAAATCTGCTCTAATATGAATATTTAAAGCAATTATATTCATATAATATAGTGTGTTTGTTTTTAATTTGCCTTTTTGTGTATTGACTGTTTATTAACTTGTTTGTTTATTGACTGATACATAAATGAGGGTAAAACAATTATTTATAAACAAACTTCTTGTTTTCTCTAACAATTAATTTGTGCCATTTAGTTCATTCTTGAAATCTGAAGCAAACTCCATCAGCTGAGGAGAACCATGACAGGCGGCTGAAACCTGCAGAAAAAACAGTCAGTGAACCTTGAGTGAGACGTTTGTTTTTGTCCTACACAAACTAAATGTAGAAAAAATGTTGTGTTAAAAATTGGAAGCAAATAAATCAGATATCAGACGTTTTACCAGAGAAAAACAACCTGAGAACAGTTTAAATCAGTGATCAAAAAGTCACTTCAAAGTCAAGAAGAAACAGTTTGAGGCAATAAATTTTCTTGAATGTGATGTAACATGAAAAATAATTTCATGTTTTCACTGAGAAATAAATTGTACGAAGCCTTCAAAGTCCCAAAAGATGATTTATGTCAGATGATTATTTCATAACTAGTTTGCAGGTTGTTATCTTTAGGCTTTCAGGGCTCAGCTCCGGAGAATTTAATTCAAAGTTTAACTTAAAGAGCAATATCAATGATTTTAAACGTTCGTGTTTCCTGAACCTGATCTGAGTGAATCATCATTTTTCTCTAAAATGATAAAAAACACAAAGTTTTTTATCTGAGTCACAAAAACCAAATAACTGATCCATTTTATTTTTTTTATTCCCCTTAGAACAAAACCAGTTCATTTATTCCCAACTTAAAGTTCACTTACTGGCTTTGATTCTGGAGCTTTCAGCTGCCTCTCACAGACAGGGAGTTTTTGTGTCGTCCTCGGTGGCAAGTTCAGAGGCAGACGCCTAAAGTTTCCACAAAATTTCCCAAAATAGAAAAAGTCTCGGGATATACCAGCAGTTTTTCTTCCTGAGACGCAGAAGCTTTGGGCAGTGGTTGAGTTTCTCTCTCAGCAACAGTAATACAGAGTAAAAATGCTCTAAATACTGTAAAATTATCTGGAAAAAAACATGTTCTTTATGCAGAATGAGCCTTTTCTGGGTGTTAAGCTACAGAGGCTCTGAAATTTTATTTTATCTGCACAAACTTATTATCTTATAAATTAAACTAATATTTTTCATCAACTGTTTCACTACTTGAAGAGTTAGAACTGAATCACTGTCATTATGAGCTCAGCTAGATCCTGAGCAGGTGTAACAACTGAACACACCTGTGAGTGTGTGAATGAGTCTTCAACATCAGGTAGAATCTGATCAGACATTTAGTTTAGTTTATAGTTCATAAAAGAGGAGCAGGAAAAAAGAAAAATACTCAGGTAAAGTACCAGTACCTCAAAAAATAAAGTACGGTACTCGAGTGAGAATACGTAGTTACTTTCCATCACTGACCGCAATCTTCAAAAATCTTCTGTCCGTTGACTCGGACCAGAAGCCGAAGAGTGAAAGCGAAAATTAGTAGTTTTTATAACCGTCTGAGGATCAGACTCTCCCTCGGCCTCCGGTCGTCATGCTGAGCTTCAGCTGTCGCTGCAACATCAGACAAAGTCAAACATTTTTCCATTTTCTCTCTGTCGGACTCTCGAAAACGTCCCAGGACATGAGAATCCACTGGCCAAGTTTTCATGTCCCACAATCGTCTCCTTCTGCCGAGGAAAGTTTCCTCCAGAAAGTTTCCCAACAAACAGAAGTTCTCTCTGCACTGGAGACCCAGTCAGCCCTGCTGGACTGGGCAATGAGTGGGTGAGTGTGTGTGAGTGAGTCAGTGTGAGTGTGTGTGTGTGTGTGTGTGTGTGTGTGTGTGTGTGTGTGGGTCCAGACCAGATCAGCTGACTGATGCCTGAAAACAACCTGACACGTGCTGCTGGGAGCGTGCCCCCCCCCGGCTCAGGCTTCCTCTGGTCACATGTCGGCTGCAGGTGGAGGTGACGGGGTTCACCCCCCCTCAGTGGTCCACATGTCGTATCTCTGTGTGATTGACACTGTAATTCCATATGAGTGGAACCAGTGGAACGCAAGCTGGTTCCGGCTGGTTCCTAAATGTAGGTTTAGTGGCAGAAAAACAAAACTGTGGGACAACAGCAGATTTTAGATGAAAAGCAGAAAGAAACGATTCTTCTCTTCAACAATTTCAAACATTTTATTACCAAAGTTTTGGCCTCAACTCAGACGTTTGGTTCTTGTTAACTCGTCACCAAAGTCAAACATCACAACTCGTTTTTACTTCTGTTAAATGGCTGACGCTCGAAATATCTCATTCACTCTCTTCATTCGTCTCCTTTTTCCTCGTCACAGTAAAACATGTTATATTGTTTTAGTTTTGATCAGAGAGAGAAAACAAACATTAGATGTATAAAAAGGATATTAACCACCCTGCAATGCACGTTGGAAAGTGTATGAGAATTAACTAGGCTTGTTTTTAAATTTATCAAATCAGGTAAAGAATCCATCAGACATTTTGTCGACTGAACTGCAGTTTAAGCTGAAAGTGATTATAAGTAATAAGAAAAAAAATGTTAATTTAAACCTGAGATTTTACAGCAAAAAGGAGAAAAGAAACTGAACGTTGTTTTCCTGCAGAAGACAAACAGTGAGCAGAACTGGAATAAGTTTCACTTTTTACCTCTGGTCTGACAATCTAACAGCCTGGGACTGTTCTTTATGCCGGAGAACAGTGGGTTCCGGTTCTGCGGTGTTCCCCAACAGAGGGGAACGCGTCGCCCTGCATCGCCTTGCGAAGTCGAGTCCGCAGCAGACGGGCTTCTTCTGTTTCCAATGACATATCGGTTGTCGACAGGAAACGAGGGCAGAGCCACGCAGGAAGTGTTTGTTGATGTTTGACTGCCAGTCCAGAGTCGGCAGAAAGACTCCCATCGTGGCACAGATGTGTTGGAACAGCAGCATCCCGAGGACCGGACTGGAACTATCCGCTGGCCCAAGACCTGAGACGAAACCTCTGGTTTAAAATACAACCAACATCGGCCCCGGTTTTCTTCGGCCAATGGCGTCTAAGAAAGACCTGATCCAGGTGATGGAAGGGGGACAGGTGAGACTGGATCCAGAACTGTTTGTCCCTGTCTGGGATGACATGGTGTTAAACCGGTCACTCCCAGTCCCAGACTGGTTCACAGTCCCAGGTTATGACCAGACGTCCCTCTGGGACACAGAGGTGCTGGATGTGTGGACGTGTCCTCAGAGGACGGATCAGGCTGCAGAAAGACTCTGTCCCAGGTGGACTGAGAGGGGACAGAGGGTCTGAGGTGGATCAGATATCGGGTCCAGATACAGGAGACAGGTTTGAAGGGTTCTCTATCTGTAGCTGGTCCATTGGTTTTCTTTAGGCTGTTGTTTCTGACTCATGGCTCCTCTTTTGTTTCAGTAGAATCTGGTTTTATGAAAAAAAACTGAAGCTGATCCTGGATCGGGTGGGTTGTTGGATGTGAGAGCAACTGATGAAGGAAAACTGATCTATTTTCACACCTTGTTTTGTTCGACTAGCAGAACAAAACTTCAGGTTAAAACCATCTATGACAGAAAAAGCAGCAAATCTGAGGCCAAGCAGGAAAATGTGTTCACTTTGCTTTAATTGTTAATGAAGATGTGTAAAAGAAAAAGAAAAAAGTTAAAGCAGAAGAAAACAAAAAAGGAAAGAAGGAAGAATGAAAAGAAGGGAAGAAGAAGATGGGATAAAAAAAGGGGAAATTAGTGATGGATGAAGGAAAGTAGATGGAAAGAAGAAAAACAAGCAGAATGAAAGAGGACGAGCAGCAAAGAGACATGTTAAAAGAAGGAAGGAATAAAGATGAAGAGAAAAGGATGAGAATTAACTGACGACAATAAACAAGGAAGAACGGGAAAAGGACAAGGAGACGAGGAAGGAAAAGAACTTGTCACATTCACATGTTTTCATATTGAATATTTTCTTCTCAGTTTAATTTCATCCGAATCTGGAGTTGAGATATTTTACTGAAAACCACACAAATACATACAAATAATCAATATCCTGCATCAGTGTGATGATCATTATAAAGATCAACACAACATCGACGTTCTGATGAACCTGCAGATACAAGAAGTTTGATGACTGTGTCTCGAACAAACAAAAAAGTAAAACAAAGAGTAAAACTAGTTTTCATTTAAATCAGAGGAAAAAGGGTTTCAGTTTCTGACCAAACCAGATGAGCTGCTGATTGAAACTAATCAATGAAAACTAAAGATTCCCACACACCATCTGTCACTTGAACTCGGTCCTCGGACCAACAGCATCAGAGACTCACAGGTAACGAGCTTTCACCTGTGAGAAAAAACGGCCAATCAGAGGACGCCGGGAGCTCCGCCGTATAACGGACGAAGGTCGACGAGTCTCAGCATCACCAACAGACGAAATGAATCTGTCGTTCTATAGAGAATCAGTCCACATTATAAAATCAAGAACATTTTTAACAGCTCAGGCTCATTTTACATTGAGTCTGAAAAAAGTGGAAAAAGGCTCTAAGGTCAGAAAACGGGTAGAGTGAGACAACACAATATCCACAAGTCGATCATATCAACAGGAAGACGACATGGAGGAAAAATTACAGGAAGAAATAGAAATTTACTCTTATTGTTATTATTATTATAATATATCCATGTTTGCTGTGGAGAACAGTGTCTGTCTTAAATTCTCAGAGTTTCATGTTCTGATGATGAGGTATCTGTAAAACTAGAAACCCAGAATATTATTTAAACCCTTGTAGAACCGAAGACCAAGACCAAGACCAAGTCACTGAATGAAGAGTTAACCTTTCGGAGGTTTGACCCTAAAGCAGCTGTGTTTATCTCCAGTTAAATATAAGGTGTGAATCTATAAAATCCAGCTGTCACATAAATGTAAAATAGCAGAACAGATATTTATAATATTATCATTATATCCAGGCCCTGGATCCACATGTAGGTATGACTGGACCTAGCGAGTCCATCATCCTCAGTAGACCACAGTGATCCGGATCCACATCCATCAGCGTCCAGACCCGATCTGGATTCTGTCTCTGTGTGTTTTTATCTCGACTGTTGAGCAAAAAGAAGAAAAAACTTTGTGTGAGTGTCTGTGTTTAGAAGAGTTGAACTCGCTGCACCACCTCCCATCCTGGATGGAGCCTGACCTACATTCCAGCTACCCCCCCCCCCCACCCCCTCCATACATACCTATGTACATGCTCAGTGTGGGTGTGTGCCTGGTTCGATGAGGTCATTCCTGTTTGCTCGGGGGGGGGGGGGGGCACATCTGCTGCCACGATCAGGCTCCAAGGCTTTTTTAGACCAAACAGCCCCAGGAACTAAACTTAGGAACTAAACTTGTGAACAGAACTTGGGAGCAGAACTCAGGAAATACACTTATTATTATGTTTTGCTTGTTATTATTTAACTAAACTCCTGAAACCTACTGAAACCAAACTATTGGGTTAAATTCAGGATTTAGACTCATGAACACTGGGATTAAACTTGAGGGTTAAAACTGGGAACTTTGGGACTAGTACTCTGAGACTTATTTTAGCTAAAGTTGAGCTAAAGATAAAATAAACTCTTGACTAAAATCCAGAAATAAACTGTAAAACTAAGAAGAGGAACTACATTCAGGGACTAAAGAAATATAACATAAAAATTATGTTCAACTAAACCACTGAGCAATAAGCTGCAAGCCTAAAGTGAAGGACCCTAGGCTCCGGAACCAGCCTAGGATCCATAACTAAAGTCCTGGTTCTGATCTGACCGGATGGTTCTGGTCTCTTCCTTACTCAGTCCAGTCCAGGTTTACCCATGTAACCAGCAGTTAACTGACGTGTGAAACTAACTGGACCAGGGTTAAAATGACTTCAAAAAACAATTCCTAAAACACGTAGGATGATTCAAGACAGTACTGGACCTCCCCGGTCTGTGGACCTGGTTTCTGGGACAGTACTGGACTTCCCCAGTCCATGGACCCGGTTTCTGGGACAGTACTGGACTTCCCCAACATGAACCAGATGAGGTTTCCAACAGCAGCAAATGTGAATAATGTGAGTCCATGTGTGTATGTGTGTGTGTGTTGGGAGGGTGGTTCCTAGAGGTCTGATTCTTGGAAGTCTTGAAGGAGGGACGACCTTTGACCCCACAGTAACACACACCTCTGCTACCATGAACCTCACACACAGACACACACCACACTTTGAGGTGTATTTACATTGTGTGGTGATTTAGATGAAGCACACACACACACACACACACACACACACACACACACACACACACACACACTTGTACTTCTATACTTGTGAGGACCCTCAGCCCTGACCATAACCCATGTGTGTATTCCAACCTCAGCCACAAAACCAAGTCTAAAACCTCAGGAAGCCCCTAAAAAACCGAGGACATACAAAATGTCCTCACTGCTCAACTGCTCCACAAAAATCACTTTTTAAAATGTCCCTTTCTCACAACACCTTCAAATAACAAACATTTTCCATAAATTTCCCCACTCTCACATCTCCACATTCACAAAATGTTCCTGCGCATTCTCACAGTTTCCAGAGATATGCTCACTTTTAAAAACTCTCCTAATGATCCAAAACACCATGACTTTTCCAAAATATCAGCAGTTTATAAAACTTGCTTGTCCCTCCCTGTCCTGCTCTTGTCAAAAAACACAGATTACGACCCCAGAGATCTGCTCCACTGAAGTTTTCTATTGTCCTCCACTCCGCTCAGTCCTGTTCAGGTCATAGGTAATAACCAAACAGGCATGGCGCCGCTCCCTCGTTTCCATGGCAATGGCCAGTCAATTATCACCCGGCATCGCACCATTTTTTTTTCTTGGACAAAGACATCATGAGATATAGATATGTCACATGTGGTCGAGAGGTGGGAACACGAAAGTGAGTGAAAGACTGGGGCAATCTTTTACTCCAGTCTTCAGGATCTTATCTTTATCTCAGATTGATTCGATGTTCGTCCCAGTGGTAAACAACTGTTAAAAATATTTGGTTGTTTGATGAAAAGTTGAAGGTAAAAAAGAGAAAAACGGCCACCAAATGTAAAGTTCTCTCAGGTGAGACGCAAACTGGTGGAAAAATCTGTATCTTAAACCTGTAGAAATAAAATATTTTCACTGCTGTTTTAGTGCTGCTTCTCCGTGGTGCCGGCGCCGAGGCTTATTGGTAGTGTAGTATTTAGACCCGTCAGACGTAACGTGTCCCACAAAGCCAAACCATAAACTTTTAGATTCGTTACGTGATCTGTGAGTCTGGATCCTGAGTTTCTGTGCTCAGATCATTTTAAAAAAGGAATTAAAAAAAACACATTTTACAACTGTTAGTAAAAGCTGCAAAATCTGTGAGTCAAAGTCTAAACGAATCTGAACTCTAGTCCAGATTTTCTTTGAGCTCGCGATCGAATCCGCCGCCGCGATTCTGCCGAAACGAACCGACTGACTGAACCGGAGTCCGGAGCGTTTCCTTCCCTAAGAGTGGACCCGATCTTATCCATAATGTCTTTTTATTGCTATTTTTCTGTGTGACACTGAAGAAGTGTCAGTCAGGTCTGGGTCCAGGCCAGACAGGCTGAAGACTAAATGACCTGTTTAAACCATAAAACCAAAAAATTCCCAATTTCCTCCTGATTTATGGTTGTTTACACTCAACACGTTTTCCTTTGCGTTTTAAAACATCAACGGTAGCTTGGGAAGAAGTTTGCTGACATGGGAGAATCTATAACTTCAGACAAAAAGGGAATAATGAGAGATGTGACACAGAAGATTGTCTAAAATCAGTTATCTTCCAGGCCTCGCCGTATTTTTATTTCCCAGGATGCAGTGTGCCGCCTTCCCGCAGGAGTTTAGTTTGCGCTCGGAGTCTGTTGCGGGTTCTTGGCTCCGACTCCATCCTACAAACAGCTGGCGGAGCGGAGCCTCGTCGTCCCTGATCCTGATTTCCTCCTGCGCCGAGTTGGGTGGTGTTTTCTGCCCGGAAACCATTTTTTATGGATGGACGGACGGACCGCCCGCCTGCGTGTTTTTCTTTTTCCTTTTTTTTTTTTTTTTTTTAAATTTCACAACCTCCCTGAACTTGAAAATGAAAATGAACTCACGTCACCCCTGCCTGCTGCCATATCCTGCTTTTGTCCCAGTTTTTCTCCCCCCTCCATGGGTCCGTGGGTCTGCGCTGAGTTTACAGGGCCGAGCCCACCTCGCCCTCCCCCCGCACACACTTAAAACAGCTGCTGCACGTTCAGCTAACTCACTTTGAATAATGAAGATGTTTATCAGGTTGTGGTTTGACCTGGGGGGGGCAGGCCGCCACCGCCGCCAGGAGATGTCCTGAGGCGGGCGGGTGACCCGAGGCCGGACGTGTGAGGAGGTTTCCGCCGTCAATCAAATGCTGATATGAGCATTACCACAACAAAAACACCGGGAAGCAACTGGGAGTAAAACTAGCTCTTTGTCTGCCTCTATCTACGACAGGATGACGTATCGCCACGACCAACCATCACCTCCACCTTCTTCCTCTCCTCCAGTGTCTGTTCATGTCATGATGATGGTGACGACGCTGATGATGGTGGTGATGGTGGCAGCGCGGCTCAACCTCCAGCCTCCTGTGGAAGCTTAAAGGGTTAAATTGCAGCCACAACAAAGGAGCCGGTGCTGGGCCGGCGAGTGCACGAGTGGAGTGTCTGTGTGGGTGGGGGAGAGGAGGGGTGCTCGGCTGCCTTCTAGCCCCGCCCTGGAATTCTTTATTGGAGAGGCTGTTTACAACCTCGACGCATAGGAGTCCCCGGGTTCATCGGCCCGGTGGGGAGGGAGGGTTGGTGGGAGGATTGGGGGGGGGGGTAGTTGGACTCACAAGAGAGCAGGGAGGAAAATGGTACAGGAAGAAGACAATAAGAAAATATGTTGAGGGCCCCAGTGCTGCAACATCGGAGGTTTTCTTTCTCCCCTTTGTTCCCGAACGTTGATCCATGATTCTTTCACCAATCTTTACTTCCGCCTTGTTTTCTGTCTCTAACTGTGTTTAACATGCACATGTCTGAGCTGATGCAGACACGTGAAGGGAAAATGCCCCCCCCTCAAAAAAAGAAAAAAAAAAGAAAAACCCTGTGGACTTTCCTCTTTCTGCTGCTGCAGCCGATCCCTCGTTCTCTCTACGTGGAGGTCGACTTGTTTAGTTTCTTTTTCATGTTTTAATTTTCTCTTTTTAATATTTTCTCTCTGACTCTGCTGCAGGAAGTGACTGCAGAGTTTTTCACTGAAGCAAAGCAGCAGACGAAACAACATTTTGCAGCGTCTGACACGTGTTTGCATATTTGCGTATTATCTGGCGGGCGGCGGGTGGCGTACGGCGGGCGGCTCAGCCGGTTCCTCGTCTGTCGTACGCTGCAGATGCGTCCAGCTTTACTTCATGTCGTACCGGAGCTGCACTCTGAGTGTGTGTGTGTTTGTGTGTGTGCGTGTGTGAGATCGCAGGACGACATGCTACTGCTTCTGTAGTTCACACCCCCTCCCACCTCTTTCTCCACACACTTGTGTTTACATCTGCATTTTACATGAGGCTCATCTGTCTCAACAGTAGAAGCTTTACAGAGATGGCTAAAACAAAAACGGAAAAAGAAAATAAAGGATTGTTTTAATAATCTCTTGATTAAGTGTTTTTCACAAATTGGTGAAAAATGTCTTTTTTTTGTCTGTCACACAGATATCCATAAAGATTTTCAGTTTCCTCACATAGTAAAGTAGGAAAACTGGCAATATTCTCGTCAGAAGCTGAACCCGGTTCGAGGTTGTAATTTGTCCTTTAAAAAAAAAAAGACTCAGATGATGAACAGAATCATTGCAGTAATTTTTCTGTCGACCTACTGATCAATTTACAGACCAACTGTGTGTTTTCTGATAAAAATTAGAGATAATTCAAATGACAGTTTGCATTTATTTGTCATGTCAACTGTAAGGCTTTGTCTTTTTTTTCTTAAAAATAAAAAAAACTACAAAATGAACGCAAACACAAATTTGTATTAACGTCCTCCATTTTGCCAGAATGCTAATGTTCTAATATGTTTACGTGCTTTTAAAAGTACAAATTTGTTTCATTTCTGCCATAAAAACATCTTTAAAATATAGAAAAAAACACGTTTATGAAT
Source organism: Istiophorus platypterus (assembly GCA_016859345.1). Taxonomy (NCBI): domain Eukaryota; kingdom Metazoa; phylum Chordata; class Actinopteri; order Istiophoriformes; family Istiophoridae; genus Istiophorus; species Istiophorus platypterus. The sequence continues at coordinate 21,376,913 of CM029133.1, read as the reverse complement.
TCATATGAATAAAGATAAGCTGATAACAAATACATGGTTATTGCTATCTTATAATATGAGTGATATTCAACCCGACGTGTGCTGTTTAAAGTCCAGCGTGTCGTTTAAACTATAAAAACCATTTCTTCAGGACAAGGCATGAAATAACTAACATGACAAAACACAGAACAACGTATATATAATAAAGAAAATCATGGACAAGAATAGGTCGTGAACGTGTTTTCGTTTCAGTTTGACCACAATACTCCCAAATATTTCCGAATCACGTGAGCTTGTGAAAAGTTTGAACTAGTTTGTGATTGTAAGACAATAAAGCGGTGAAAGAACTGCGTGAATGACGGCGCGTAACGAGGACGAGAGCGGCGCAGGTCCGACACCCACGTTTTCATCGGCACCGAATGTCGCGTGGCTCCAACGCGCCGCCGTTTGAAGCGGGAGCCCGTGCGTCTCGGTCACCGTCGCTCACGCGGCGGCCTCGAATCGACACTGACGTCATCTCAGGTACTTGGGTTCCCTGGTCGTCACTCGCTCGCGACGTCGGCTTTTACCTGCAGTGGCCCCCCGCACGCGTCGCGCCCGCCGCGCGTCCCCGCGGCGTCCCCGCGTCGCGCCGCCGCGCCGCGCGCCGCCGCGTCGCGCCCGTCCGCTTCCAACCTTTCCCCCAGTTCGAGCGCGCGCCCGGGTTCACCGGGTTTACTCTGACACCGCTGACTCCCCGGCCACGCCCCCCGACAGCCACGCACCCCGCCTCCGGCCAATGGCGTCGCCGACACGTACCGATCACGCACCGCCTCGCCGCGGATTGGCCGGCGCCCGCTACACCTTTGCCTGTGATTGGCTGCGTGTTACCACCCGCCAGACCGCCGTGAGTTTTGTTTCTGTGTTTTCTCCCCCGGGTTTTTCTTTTTTTGCGTTGGCTCCGCTCAGCTGAGGCCAGTCTGCTGGCGGAGGCTCAGCTCGTTATCGACTGCTCGCTCTGCCGCCGCGGTCCCTGCCGTTATTTTGAATTGTCCGCCGCTCGTCGGTCGAACTCGTCCCCATGCTCAGCTTCGCGGCGGAGCGCTGCTGCCAGGTGAGTCGGCTCAGACCGGCCGCTCCGTCGGCCGTCGTACCGGCGGAGGTTCCGTTAAAGTTGTCAGGCCGGGCCGCTACCTGCGTCTTATCAACGACCCCCGCGGGGTCTCGGCTCGGCTGCCGACGCTAAGGAGCAGGCTCCAGGTGCGCTTGTTATTTGCACCGGCGGCCGGTTTCGTCTTATTTTGGCGGCGTTGGCTGGTTTATCTGAGGTCACACTGAACCCAGTGTCTCCTGCGTGAGTGAGTGAGTGAGTGAGTGTGTGTGTGTGTGTGTGTGTGTGTGAGTGAGTGAGTGAGTGTGTGTGAGAGAGAGAGAGAGAGAGAGAGAGAGAGAGAGAGAGTATACGGACGTACGTACACACACAACAGTTGCATCACCGCAGTGCATCACAAAGTTTAAAAGACTGACGGAGACACTTTGACCCGAACCGGGCCGCTAGTCTTTGTCCTGATTGACCCGGCGCTGCCGCTGGTTTCGCTGGTTTCGCTGGTTTCGCTGGTTTCAATGCTTTTAATGGTTTTTATTGTTGATGAGCAGAACCAGATTCTACCTGATTGTCTTTGTTGTTGCTGCGATGAGGCTGCGAGCAGTGCGCAGGGTTTTTATTTCATCTTTTAACGGAGGAATATTAAAATACAGATAACGATTTCTCCATCTCCATAGATCAGATCTTTCAGTAACTCATATAGTTATTATTTACTATCGCGATGACATTAAATAATCGATTATTAATCTTTTGCTCTATGATACGTCAGAAACCAGTGCCTAAAATGTCCAAACATTGTCTTGGAGCAGAGGCCGTTCTCATCAAATTGTCATGTTTTTGTTCAGTTAAATGTCCAAAACACCAAAAATAGTGATTTACAATGTAAAAAAAAACACTTCTCAGGATAGTTGTTGATTAATTTTCTATCAATCGATTAATTGCTGCAGCTCCACTGTAAATGATTTTTGTGAGTTAACGAATGATTTCTAAAACGTGAAATGACAACAAGTGTTTAGTGTTTAGTTGTGTTTGTTAATGCAATCGTCAGTCAAACATAAAAAATTATTTGGAACATGAAAACAAATCATTTAACAAGCACAAACTGGATTTCGATTGTTCTTGTTATCGATTGTTCTGCCAGCTTATCAGTTTTTACTCTGTTAAGACTGAAAAAAAATCAGATAAATGTCAATTTTCCAAAATCAGATAAAAATCAGTTTTCCAAAGCCTAAAGTGACTGACCGATATTCATCATCAACAATCAAAAAACAAAACAAATGCAGTCAACAATCATATGAGAGTCAGAAAATGAACAAATATTCACAATTCAGAAGCTATAACCTGTGATGTTTGGGACATTTCTGCTTTAAAATAAATGGCTGAAATGACCAACCAGCCGCCAGAGTCATTTCCAGTTAAATATCTGTGATCACAAATTCGAGCGCTAGCATTAGAATTGATCGATTTTCAGCTTTATCGACCATTCGACTGATAGGATTCGGGATCGGTTTGTTCATAAAGCTGCACCCAAAAAAACTGCAGCTGAGCACAACAAAGAGATGACAGAGGAGGAAGCAACATGACAGGACCACACACCTACAAGAAAATAAATAAGATTTAAAAAAAGCAACAACCAGAAACACAGTCACAGAAATAAAAAACAGGAAAATAAAAAATCACAGGCTGATGAGCTCAATCAATAGATCAATAAATCCTTCCTGGGCTTATTCACGAGTTGTTTAGTTGTGAGTAAAAGTCAGGAACTCAATGATGATGATGATAATAATAATCATAATAATTTTAGTGATTAAAACTCATTAGTCCCTGTTAGAAGTGGTTGTGAAAACATGTGCTGGGCTCTGCTTTGTGTCTTGTTGCTGTAATCTCATTATGTGCGGCTGTGATGTGTTTGTGTGATTTTTTGCGTGGGAAATCGCAGTGCCAGAGTGCGATTGTGTGTGTGTGTGTGTGTGTGTGTGTGTGTGTGTGTGTGTGTGTGTGTGTGTGTGTGTGTGTGTGTGTGTGTGTGTGAGAGTGAGTGTGTGCATGCGTGCGTGTGTGAGTTGCAACAGATTGACTTTGTTTTCTCCAACTATACTTCCTGTAAGGAGCTTCCTCTCTCTCTCTCTCTCTCTCTCTCTCTCTCTCTCTCTCTCTCTCAGGGCCAGTCGGTGCATGTTAATGTGGGAGGAGTGGGGGGCAGGGCTTCCTTTTTTAGGGGGGGGGTGTTATAATATCTTGCATGCCAGCTCCCGTCATCTATTCTGGGTACAGGGGAGCCCCCCCCCCCCTCTGAGTGAGACGATGGGTGTACCCGCTGCAGTGGGCCCCCCCCCCTCTCTCTCTGTATCTATATATCTAGGTCTCTCGCCCCTCTTGCGCTCCCTCCCTCCACCCTTCCTGTATGTGCAGCTGAGCATTCACCAGATGCCAGCCGACTCAGCCCAGCACCCAGGAGCCCTTTGTCCTGCTGTCACCTCCCACCTACATTTATGGTCTTATTATTTTTTTTATTATTACACCGTTTTTCATGTGTAATATAGAATTTTTTTTTTTACCTCAGCTCCTTCTGGTTAACAACAAAACTATTACATTACATACTGTTATCATAATTTCACTTTCTATGTTTTCTGTATATTATTTTATGGCTCAGGAGAGCTAGAGGAGTGACATCATTGGCAATTAGACAGGTGGCGTGCACTTTTTCTCACAGAGGTAGAGGAAGAAGAGGGAGGAAGAGGAACAACATGAGCTGTGTCTGAAATCGCCACCTTGTTCAGTCCTTTTCTGCTGTTACAGGCGATGGGTCATTTGGGGCAAAGCTCCTCCTGCTGGCAGCAAAAGAAAAAAGAAAAAAGAAAGAAAGTGGGTTTACAGGAACTGAGGGACTCAGAATTTAAAATAACTCTGGATTAATGCAGGACATTAAAAAAAAACCTTGCCCACTGCTGTTATTTGACATCATCCCACGATTTAAGGTCAATCACTCTGATTGGCTGCTTTCAGTTGTAGTTGGTAGAAGTCAGTCGTTCTTTTAAAGAAGCAAACAGTTGTGGTTCGTCTTCTATAGTCAATATGTGAAAGTCTGACTTTAGAAGAAAAAGTTGAGATTAAACTCCGATGTCACCAGCTGCAGGATATTTTGTCATAAACCAAACCCCTGGTAAAAACAATCAAATTTAAGATGAAGTGGGGCAAAGAACATTCTTTTTTGCATCCTATGTGTGTAATGGGGGGGTAGCTAGTCTGGTAGGGGCTTTTAAGATTCCCAGCGTCTTTTTGAGAGGAATCACTACTAATGAAAGCAGCAGGAGTCTGTAGATAATGTGATGAAATCAGATCTACAGAGCAAACGTGGCGACCTGTAATCAAATATAAGCCGGGAACCCATCAGGGGGGAATCCCTGGGGGCCCGACCGAATCAGATGCAGTAACCCATTTGGGAGCCCAACTCATATTTAAAATTGCCATGAAAAGAAAAAGATATTCATCTCATTATATGTCAAACTTTCCAGACACAAAGTAAAATAAAAACATCATCTGAATGCACCACAACATATTCTGGCTCTCTTAATTAAAGTGACTGTGAAATGAAGACGACACTTGCTCATCTCATCGTCTGTTAAACAAATTTTCTGTACAGAAAAGAACATTAAAAAAAATAATGAATTAGTTCGATCATGAGGGAACTCTGAGGATCATATTCAGATTTGCTGTGAAAAGAGGACGCTTTATTTTGTTATCTGAGAAATCACACTGATTGTTTTAACGAGCCACTCAAAGCCATTTGGGATCCCAGGTTGTATCTGAAAGGAAGAGGACAGCTGTTCGTCTCATTATCTGTGAAACTTGAACACAAAAGAAACATTTAAAAAAAAAAATCAGTAAAACCGTGAGGCAGCTCATCAGAAAACATCTGGGGATGGAACCGTTTCCTTTCTCTGAACCATCATAGTGAAAGTGTCATTAACTTTTTATTAGTTTTATGGTAGCAAAATGGTGCCAAACTTTCCTTTTCTTGCAGGTGTAAAGAATCATTTTCCAGTGCCGTTGTAGCTGTTTGATCCTGTAAAAGAATTGATGGAACTTTCCGTTTATTGCCTTTGGTCTCAGTTCTGTGTGTAGATTCCTGTTCATTTTGGATCCCGGTTCCAATTCTAGTTGTCGTATTCAAGTGACAAATAGAAACCAATCATTTAAAGAGGAACCTGCCTCATGTGGAACCGACTTGAGCGTCGCTGACCTTCCTCCCGATCTGCCTCAGGTCAACGGGATGGATGCCCCGCCAGCGACCAGTGTGGAGCCCAAGCCCTGTGTTGAGTACCACGACCTGGAGGCAGCCGAGGCGCTCGTCAGCATGAGCTTCTGGGGTCAGAGGTCACATAAGCCGCGCCCGCTGACCCCCACCTCTGACTCCTGCGACTCCATCCAGCTCCACCCGGAGGGAGGGGATGCTCCCAAAGACCTGATCGCTCTGTCCTCATTGGTGAGAAGAGACCAGAACATTTATTAAAACTAAAATCAGTTTAATAGCCTGGAAAAACTCAGTGGGCAACCTGTAGGAATATGAATAAAGTTGTAGATAGAAAAACTCTCAATACATTAAATTAATTTACTTGTGTTAAAAAGTAAAATATTAAGTTTAAAATATATCCAACTTTTCTGTTTTTATTTTTTATGCTCATGTCTTTTTATAATGTGAGGTCTTTTGATGAATGTAGCTTGAATTGTACTTCACATTGAAATTTTAATAAGTAAATGTTACATTAATTGAGAGCAAATATATATATGTGTGTGTGTGTGTGTGTGTGTTCCTCAGCTCTTCTCCTCATTATGTTCTGCATTAAAAATGAAGTCAACATTGCACAAATTTCTACCTATGGAATAAAACACTGAATGTTAAAATTACAGCTGGTGAAAAGTACAAAATATGCGGGAGTAATATAACACATTAAAATTTTTTCTATATCTGCAATGAATGAAAAAAAAGTTTCAAGAAAATAAATCATCCTTTGGAAATTAACAGTCATTATATCTTAAAAATTGTTGTTGTTTTTGGTTGTTTTTCCAGTTGTTTTTAACAAAATCTTCAGAGATAATAAAACTAGATAAAAAATGTAAGGATACATAAATTAGTGTAGCAGAGTGATGTTTCTATTATTACAGCCAGTTATAAATTATGATGGTAAACATAAATATAAGATACAGGTATGAGATGTGATTATTGAACATCGAATCAGTTGTAATGATGATTTTTTTTTTTTTTTTTTTTTGTCCTTGTCGTCTTCAGTGCATGACCCCGCCTCACAGTCCAAGCTTCGCCGAGGCCCCCGCTGCCACTGTCCTCACCACCGCCTCCACTATGAGCCCCGCCTCCAGACCAGTATTAGCCTGCCTGGGGCTCGGCGCCGGCCCATCCCTCCGCAGCGACTCCCCCGCTGGTCTGCCCCATCCTTCCCCCTCCACCTCACCCTTCACCTCAGAGACCTCAGTGCTCCTAGCTCAGATGGAGTCCTCCTGCGTGGCCCCCCCAGGCAGAGCCATGGTCACCAGCGTCATCCGCCACACCGCCGACAGCCTCGGCGTCCCTCCTCCTCCCCCGCCCACCCCCTCCTCCTCCTCCCAGCCGACAGAGACCTCCACGCTGCTTCAGCCAGAGACACTTGCGGAGGAGAGGGATGGACCTCCCCCGTCTCCTGACAGCCCATCCTCTCCTCTCTCCTCGGCGTCTCCTCCTCACTCTTCCCTGGTGTCTTCCTCCTCTTCCTCCCCGGTCTCACCCTCCCCGGTCCTCTGCCAGGTGTTCCCAGTGAGCGGCCGGACAGGGATGATCTCTGCCTTTGTTCAGGCTCCGGTTCAGGTGCAGACTCAGGGGGGGCCAAAGCCCATCCTGCCCCAGTCTCCTTCTAGCTTCACCCAGCCCCTGCTGGTGGGCTCCGCCGTGCCACAGGGGACCGTGATGTTCGTGGTCCCCCAGCCGCCTGTGTCGCAGCCCCCACAGGGCCCGCAGACTGTCATGACCCTGGGCAACACCAAGCTCCTCCCCCTGGCGCCGGCTCCGGTTTACATGCCGTCAGGCGGGGGCGGTGGCGCCTCGCAGGCCGACTTCTCCCGCAGGCGAAACTATGTCTGCAACTTCCCCGGCTGCAAGAAGACGTACTTCAAGAGCTCACACCTGAAGGCTCACCTGCGCACACACACAGGTAGGAGGCGAAGCCGTCTTCTCCGGTTGGCCTGTCGCTGCCCAGGCTCACTCATGGTCTCAGGAGTGGAGCTGTGTCCCTCCAGATTTTGTGTTCTTGTGTTTTTTGTTGTTGCTTCTTCATAGGTTGAGAATTAATCCTTCTCTCATGCTGTCGGCTCTGTGAGTCTATTCTGAAGATCTGCAAAGATTATCTGATAAATTTATCAGTTGATAAAAGTAAACTTTAACGATTCTGATGATCAATTATGCTCGATCCTTTTGAGTCAATGTTTTAGGAAAGAAAGTTATAACTTCTCTGGTTTCAGCTTCTAAATCAGGAACATTTGCTGTTTTTCTTGAATATTTCTGGGTTTCAGCTTTTTACTTTGAATTTGGTTTTGAGTTTCTGTTTATTTCATTATTTATGCACTTTCTTTTACAAATAGTGCAAATCACAAAAACATCTGTAGACGTAATAGCAGTGAAGATAAATTATATATTTTCATATAATTATTATAATTATTATAATAATAATAATAATATATATAGATAGATAGATATATACACACTGATCCCTGCGTAAATGGTTGTACATGGTTGCAAATGATAATATGAAAAACACTTTGAGATAAATATATTGTTTAATCACTTTGGACTTTGGAGAGATTGTATTAAAAGATCAGGATCTTGGTTAATTAACCTACTGGATTTACTGAGAGATGCAACATTTTTTCTCTTGGCTCATTAAGTTGAAGTCATGGAGATACAAGGTTTTCACTTGTATCACTTGACCACTGAAATAGTGTGTGATGCATCTTATTTGCTAAATTACTGAACTCAGGGTAGTTAAACCTGTGGCAGTTCCTAGTTCGGTTCCTGAGGAATCCCTCTGTCCGTCTTTCCCTGCAGGTGAGAAGCCGTTCAGCTGTCACTGGGAGGGCTGTGACAAAAAGTTCGCCCGCTCCGACGAGCTTTCCCGCCACCGCCGAACGCACACCGGTGAGAAGAAGTTCGTCTGCAATGTGTGTGACCGGCGCTTCATGCGCAGCGACCACCTGACCAAACATGCCCGGAGACACATCACCGCCAAGAGGGCGTCCTCATGGCCGGCCGAGACGGGAGACCTCAACAAGGCGGCCCTGCCCAAGGGCCAAAACAGGGGCCCTGTGCTTCCTGTCAGCATGCTGGTTCCCACCGCCAACTAACAGACTCAGTCAGGAGCCTGCATGGGCAACTCAGGACCCCAGGAGGGGTGGGGGGGGCAACCAGACACTTAAAGGTTAGACTGACTGGTGGTGTCAGTCAGCTCCACCAGCCACATCAGGACGATCTTTTCTACTCCAAGAATCACATTCGGCTGGCGGACACAGCACAGACAGCTACGTTTACATGAAGACCCCGGAACCACGTCATTAAAACGCCGTAAACTCTGATTATCTGAAATCAGCTTGAGATGGCCGCCTTGGTCTCATCTTAAATCGTTTACTTTGCCATGGAAACGGACCGGTTTCCTGTCTCCCCAGGTCCTGATCTTTTTTTTTTTTTTTTTTTTTTTTTTTGCGTAGACTCCTTTCCAAGCCGAGCGCCAAGCGTCTGGGCCGCAAGCCTCGGCCCAACCGACGGTTTCGCTTATTCACACATCTAAAAGTCTGCAGACACACTAGCTCCCCCTATTCATTATACTCCAGTGGGGCAGGAACTGATGATTGATCTCACGCTTATATTTTCAATTATTTGATTAATCGTTTTGTCTGAACAACTGGTGTAGGAAGCTGGAAACAGTCAACGTAAAGAAAAGAAAAAAAAGATTTCCACTTAAAAAAGACAAACGACTCGATTATCAAAATAGTTGCTGGTTAATTTTCTGTTGATTGATTGATTGATTAATCCACCAGTTGTCAAGGCTCTGCACTCCAGAGGCTAACCTTATACTAGATTCTGCTTTAAGTAACCTGGACACTCATTGTTTCGTTAGTGACCAAGCTAATGAAAACTAGCGAAAAACTCCTGCCTGAATGAAATAAACAATCTTTAAAACCAAATGGAGGGAGGAAGTAAATGGTCCAGTTCTGAGAAAAAACAAACAACGTTTTTGACTTATGCATGTCAATGGCCCGTCTAGTGGACAGTTGGCTCACCAGCTAACTTCGTTCAGACGCCTTCAGGTGAAGTCATGCCGCAGTACTTCAGGTTATTGAGATTTAACAGCTGAAATAATCAGAGCGTTGCTGTAACATTGCTATGGTCCATATACTGAGTTTGGTTCATGTAGACGTAGCTGGAGCAGCCAGCAGACAACAGAGCGAGTTTCCTGCCCTGCTCAGGACATTTTAATCCCACCTACCACAAACTCACCAAGGAGGAGGAGGAGGAGGAGGAGGAAGACAAGAAGGCGACAGGCTGCTATTCATCCACGGACAGAAACCAACAAAAACCTGACATTGCACTGGATTTTTTTAATCTTGCTTGTTTTTGTATTCTCTCTCCGTGTATAATCATGTTTACTTCATTTGTAAATGTCAAGTTTAGCAAAATGTATGCACTCTTTTATTTTTTTTGCCAAAGCCTCTGTATTGTGCTTCTATTGTTAGCCGACTTCTGTTTATTGGTCTGAGTGTAAATATTGTAAATATATTGATATCTATATGAATGTTACGTGTATTCCAATTTGCATTTATTGACAGTACGAGTTATTGATATTTTAAAAATGTCAGTGGACAGTATTCCTCACTGTGATACTACCTACTCTCTTTGCTTTACACATTATTATTATTATTTAATAAGAATTCGTTGAGGAAAAAAAGTGCTGTTTTTGATAGCTTGATTTGGCCCATAGTGTAGCCATTAAGAAAATACCTCATGTTATTAAATGTTATTCTTAATAATAACAGCTTTTATTGGAATTATCCCATTTCTGAACATTTGCCTGTAAGCGATGGTGAAGAATATGGCTTTTATAATAAAAATTTACAAGGAAAATGAAGCGTGGTTTGTAGTTTTGTTTGTATTTTTCACTGTGCATTTCATCAAATGAAATTTTCTTTTATTTTGTTGGTGCATTTTAACAATACTGATGTGGATAATTGGCATCATACAGCTGTATATTAAACTTTTGCATGTTTTTTAGGCTACAACCAATGTTACCAGATTTAACTGACAAAAACTAATCTGATCAGAGCTCGTCCCATCCAATCAAATTTCATTTCATCTGATTATCAGTTTTTATTTGATCCTGAAGAAAAATGAAAAGCCTGATGATTCTCAGGCAGTTTCTGCTGCTAGTGTCCCATTGCTATGATTTATATGTGGGATTATGGACATTTATTTTAAATGGACATCAGAGACAGTGATTTCCCTGGGAAGGGTAAACTGCACTGTCTAAAAATATGCATCTTATTGTTGTGTTTAGATGCAGCCGAACTACAATAACTAACTTCCTGTTGTCAGTAAAACACTTGTGTACACCTGTGTCTTCTTCGGTCATAAAAATGTGCCCAGCGCCCCCAGAAGGGGACAGGAAGTTGGCTTGTTAGTATCATGGACTACAAACTGAACAAGGCTCCTGGATAAAGATCCCAGGCCCCTGGACGAGAACTTCTGTATGAAGAGACTTAACATTTCTTGTTGGGAGTTCAATCAAAGACACACAAAGCCACCAAAAAGAGATGCAAAAAAAACACAAAAAAGAGAAAAGAAACAACAAAGATACAAGCCACCACAAAGAGAAAGTTACAGAAAAGAGACACAAAACGTCCACAAAGAGCCATAAAACCACAACAAATAGATGCAAAAAGACACAAAACCACCAAAAAGAGACAAAATCACAGAGACACAAAACAACAAAGCGACAAAACCACAGAGAAAAAGTCACCACAAAGAGACGAAACCACAACGACGATACACAAAACCACAACAAAGGAACAAAACCACCACAAAAAGATACAAAACTACAACAAAGACACAAAACCACCAAAGAGACGTCAAACCAGCACAAAAAGACAAAGCAGTTACCTCGAACTGCCTGTTTTTGCAGCTGTTTTGTGCCTTTTTCAGTCTGGATTCTTCCTGAGCAGGTTTTATTTACCTCTCTTCACTTCAAAATCAACTAAATAT
>CM029133.1:21286901-21365053 GCA_016859345.1 Istiophorus platypterus | reverse complement strand
AAAACTGCTGCAGGATCTGTTTTTCCAAACATGTTTTTCAAGCCCCCTTTTTTTTTCTCCACAGAAAATAATATTTCAAAGGTCCCAGAGCATAAATATTTAGTATCTTAACGAAAGCAGCCGTACATGAACTTTGCCGAAGCGAACACCATCTGAATTTAGCCGAGATTCAGAAATGTACTGATCAAAGGGTAAACAAATAGTACCAAGTTCTAACAAAGAAGCATCTGATCTTCTAATACTTGACGGTTTGGACGAGTTCTGGACCAGACTTGGAGGATTGAGGCTTGTCATCATCTGAGCCATCAGTCTATGATGCAGCTCCCAGATCATTGAGCATCTCTGTGACTGAACCCTGAGGCAGTTTCCAGCTGACCCATTTGGTGAACTGATCCAATGGCTGTGGCCTCAGGGTGAACACACACGCAAACACACACTTGGCGTGTTGAGACGAATCCACATACCGCACGGCTCGCCTGGCAGGTGCAGTTGCTCAGAGCGGTGTAAATGATGTTGGTTTGGTTATAAGGTGGTGAAATAAAGTGACATGTCCAGTTTTCTTTCTGATGGAGTACATAGGTAGAAATAAAGCAAACATATCGGGAGGTGAATTTGAAGAAATAACCTGTATATTGCTAAAATAATGAGCTGGGATTTCTGTATATTACTGAGTTTTGTAGATAACAAATAAATGAAAACTTGAAGTAGAAATTCTGATCCAGGTTGTTTACAATTTTTTGGACTTTTGTAGACTAACAGATTCATTAATCAATCTGTTTAAAAAAAAAACAAAAACGTAATAGATGTGCAGTGGTAGAACAGGAGATGTTAAATCCATTTCAAAGTCATGTGATTAACACCAAAAACAAATCTCTTATTACTTGGTCTTTAGCCTGGATTTCCACCAACCTTCATTGAAATTTTTCATATTTATGATTTATTTTACCATCAAACTTTTTGTTATTGTACTTGACTAATAAGATTGGGGTATTGGGGTTTTAAATAGACCAAAAAAGCCCCTCTTTAGATCCAACAGATTGTTAATTTCCACAGTTTAAAAATGCAGAGTTTGTAAAAATCAGATCATTATCATGTGCTCTGACTCTCCGGTTCCTCCCCCACTGATGCTGTTACTGCCAAAATAAACTTATTTTATCTTTCAAAATGGTGGCAAGCAGAAGAGAGAGGCCAAAGCTCTGCATCATTGTTCTTTCAGTTTGAAGAATTTAATCTAACAAAGACCTTCCTGTCTGATTTTTCTGCTGTTGGGGTGGAGGAAGGTCACAGATCTGGGAGACTGAGAAACACAGTTTAATTTCTGTTATTAAACAATGTGCAATCATGTAGCTGCAGAGGGGCCCACACAGCTGGAATAATCTATTAATAATCTGACTTTTCATTGAACCGTCCCATCATGTACTGTAGGGAAAAATTTTGGGATTTCTAGGCTTTGATCACACCTCTGACTCATTTTCTTTGGCTCAGTGAGTTGGGAAAGTTCACAGTGGTGCAGTTTTGCATTCACTTCTTTTTGATTTACGCTAAATTATAGCAAATAAGTCACTTGACTGATATAGAGCCTGCTTATTTAAGTTTTTAAGAGCAGTGATTACTGAAGACCGAATGTTTCTGTCATAGTTTTTCACGAGCAGTAAAATCACAATATGAAATGATATTTTTTTAGAGCCACAGGCTGAAGTGGACAGACAGTTATTCCACCAATAACTGACCTAGAAAATCTATAAAATGGGACAGTAACTGCATTTCCATCCACCTGTTTTTTTGCCTTTTTAAATGCGCATTTTTATTTTTTTATAAAAGACATAGTGGAAACGGAGAATTCTGTATTAGAAGTGTTTACAGTTTATGTGCAAAAAATGATGCACTAATTAAAGTGCAATGCAACAAAGCAATGAAAACAGTGCAGTGCTGTATATATGCTGTAATGCATATATAAACCCCACCATGAAGGTATTCAAGGTGAGCTGCAATCATTAGAAAGACAAAGGAGCTTCCACAAAAGCTGAGAGAGGAGATTATAGAGCCTTGGGTATATGAAGATTTCCAAAATATTCAAGATTCCAAGAGACACCACTGGGAGCATTATAAGGAATTTTAAAACTTATGGAACAGCTGCAAACCAACCTGGCTGTCGAAGAAAACCCAACATTTCATCAAGGGCCCTTAGCAACTAAGTCAGAACAACTAAGAGAAACCCTCTGTGACTGCAAGACACCTACAGGATGACCTGATGAAGGCTGGTACAAGTGCTTCAGTCGTGCACTGAAGTAAACAAGGACTTCATGGCTGGACTCCAAGACGCACTCCACTCTTGACCACAAGGAACATCAAAAGTCGACTGGAATATGCCAGGAGGAATGTGGATAAGACTAGAGAGTTTTGGGAGACGGTTCTATGGACTGATGAAACCAAACTGGAACTGTTTGGCCATACGGACCAGCAGTATGTCTGGCGTGCAAAGGGCCAGGCTTATGACCAGAAAACGACCATCCCCACGGGTCGAGCATGGAGGTGGGTCATTGATGATGGGGGGCTGTTTTTCTGCGGCAGGAACTGGCAATCTTGATGATGATACAGAAGATTACCCCCATAGATGGTGATTGACATAATAATCTTAATGTCTTCAAATTGGCCTGTTCTGGAGCTTCCAGCCAAATGATTGAGTTCCTTATTGAGCACAGTTTTTGGATCAGCCTACTGTTTTCGAGGTCAAAGGTGAAATAAGACGCTCAGCCAGAGACATTAATAAGTCCAGATGTTCAGTTAAATGTATAAAATGTACAGAACTACAAATTTGGATGTGTTAGGTTGGTTTTATATTCCTTCAAAACAAGTCTAATGGTCAGAAGGCATCGGAAACCCCGTCTGTCCACAGCTTTTCCACGTCGGATTATTGGTGTCAGTTTCCGACTATTTCTGTAAATTTCTGAGGCTGGTAATCTGACATTGACTCCATCTTCATGCCATTATTGGTCAGCTGTGTGTCGGCGAGAAAGGAGCCAGGGATTGCACTTCTCTCTCCGGCGCGCCTTTTTCTTTTTTTTCTTTTCTTTTTTTAAAAAATTTGTTCCACAGCTGTTCGTGGTACTTTTAGCATGTACAACTGAGCACAACACACTGAACGTCTTCCTGGAGAGACGGCCTGAAAGCATGGGCGCTGTTAGTCTTGTTTTTAAACAATGGAGTGTCTCCTTCCTGTCTGTCATGGTCGACTTCTTGCTTTTCACAATTATAGACACATTTGCTTTACAACATGGTAGGAAAACATGTTTTAAGAACTATCTCTGAGAGCTTAGTATAGTTCCTCTTATTTATCTGATTTATGTCCTGGTGTCCTGGTGTCCTGTTTTACCCTGAGTATTGAATGGTTATTGAATGACCCCTGTCAAAACTCTACAGTCACTACACCACTTTTAACCCCCCTTATTGTCAAAAGAGTTTGCTGATTGTCCCGTAATGCGATATCGATCAAAGCGCTGGCTGATAGGGTTTTTTTTCCTCCCCTCACCGTTAGTGTCCCACCCACTGTTTTGTCTTATCACTGAGACCGAGTTCACCGAGGGAGAGCGGTGAATCAGAGGAAACAGCCAGATTCCCTCGACCGAGCCTCTTCCTGCCCCTTTCCCGTTGGTGAACGACTTTGATGTGGTTCTGCAGCAAGTGTTTTTCGGGGCCACGACAACACAGGAATCATATAGGGCTGACAATATTAGCCCATCAATGCACTGACTGAAAATTCATCTGCAATTTTTTGATAATCAATTAATTGGTCAACTGATTTTTCCAGGAAATACACCAACAGTTACCTCATTGTCCCCTTTGCTGCTTTTCTTTCTTATGTTGTGATGGTAGACTGAACGTCTTTGACCTTTGGAACAAGTTATTTGACATCATCTTGGAATTTACAGCAGTGGGGTATTTTATTACCATCATTTTATAGGACAGTGAACTTGTTAATCAAGGCAATAACAGTTGCCTTAACAGTCACTAATTGCAGCCCTGTTCTGAGAAAGCAACCCACTAAACTGTCTTACCACACTGATAAAAGCACGTCTATGCAAACTCTAAATAACATAGGAATACATTTGACCTGGGCTTTTTTTTTGTCAGTGGTTTTGTAAATAATTTTTTTGATTTCTGCTTTGTTTTGTCTATAAAATGTCCAAATACCCAACACAAATCTCTGGTGCCCACACTAATGTGTGTGTGTGTGTGTGTGTGTGTGTGTGTGTGTGTGTGTGTGTGTGTGTGTGTGTGTGGCTGTGTGTTGAGCAATATCACCGTGATTCACGCAACACCTGACTAATGGGCCCCAGTTAAGCAGATTGGGAGATTTGTTCAACCTGCGTCAGAGCTGCTCCGGCGGCTTCAGTGTCATCATGAAACCGGATGGTTAACACCTGCAGGACTGGTTTCCATGGTCTAACGGTTCACATGATGTGACAGCTGTAAACAGCTGTAACTGAGACAGAAGGGTGTGCCGGTTCCAGGAGACCCGCACCAGTAACACTAGTGTCCTGCCGCTACCGGTTAGACTGGGCTGCTTTGGGTCTGTGCAGTGGGACTATGTCTCTCTTTGCTCCGCACACAGTGAAACTCCCACAATCCCTGTTTGTTTAGTTTTATAAGAGCGCGGAGCAAAGATCTACAGCGCTCAAGGAAATCCTTTTTCCTCTTGAATGGTGTTTGTTCGACAGTGCCCCCCCACCCACTGTCTTGTACCATTGAGATGAATGGTCACTGTGTGTGTGTGTGTGTGTGTGTGTGTGTGTGTGTGTGTGTGTGTGTGTGTGTGTGTGTGTGTGTGTGTGTGTGTGTGAGAGAGAGAGAGAGTGTAGAGTTTGACAGAGGCCCAGTGAAGCTATGAATAGCCTCAGTGCTCTTTTGCCACATTTTCGTCCCGGCTCTCCACCCCCGTCCTGTTGTGATGGAGGTGGGGTAAATATTCCTTTTGTTGCCCCCGCCAGCCTCCAGCTGGGCCATGTTGGGTCCAAACTCTGTTTTTGTGCTTCAGCAACGAGACACGTGCCATTTGTTGTAATGAAAAGGATTAAACCTAAGGTTGAACCAGTGACGTGTTGTTTCACTTGTTTGACTGCAGTTACAAAGTCCCTCTCCCATGTTTTAAACACTTTTGCTGCTTTTATTTTGAAAAAGAAACAAGAAAATTATGTGTATGAAAAATTGTAAAAAGTGTAAATTAGACTAGTTTATGCAGCTGTAATGTATGAGATGGTTCAACGTGAAGTAATTGCAAGAAACCACCGACCTGTTAACTATTTAACTATTTTTGATATGGTTGACCAATATCTCTCAGATTCCCCCTTTTACTAGAAAGGGTTTGTTTGTGTATGTGTGTGTGTGTGTGTGTGTGTGTGGGGGGTCATTGTGCTGTTTAATATGAGGCAAGTCATCCTTGTTGTTTTGATCATTCTTAATAATGATTAACTGGACTTTTTATGAGCAAACCGGAGTTTCACCTGTGCCTCGTTTTATCAACTTCCTCACATGTTTGAGTGGCGGCCGGCAGGCGACACCCACTGTATTGCGCCTGTAAATGCTTTCAGTTATTGACAGGAATAAGGAATTCAGCAGGTGGCCCATAAATGTAAACACAGCAACAGACTGCTGCGTTCAGATTTATAACAGAACTGATCCGTCAGAGGCTCTCAGCATTTGTCTTAACAGTAAGATACAAACATGAGCTCAAAGGTAAAGACTTTATCTCCTAGTGAGGTTCTCTGATGCTTGTGCTACATTAAAACAGGAACTCTAACATACATTACATGCCCAGAAGTCTGTGGAGACCTGAACATTACTCCCACATGTTATTTTCGAACATTTCATTCCAAAACCATGGGTTTTATTTAGCTATTTATCTACCTGTTATTCAGCAGATGTCTAATATCTGGACTAATTCCAGATTTGGTTGATTTTTTTTAATTTATTTTTTTTTTTTATAAGGGGAAAGAGGTGAATCCGACCCCTGCAGTAAAAAGACATTACAGATGAGCCTTACTTGAAATGTTAATGCAAAAAAGAAATTAGACTTTCCACCCTGAGCCGCTGCAGCTGACTGTAAGTACACGGAGAGTTTCCCACCAACCCCCGACGGACAGGAGGGCAGAGGCCCAGAGGCGTCTGCAAATACAAGACCGGTCCGAGATGAGACCATGGACAGAGAAATGAACTGTCACATCTGTCACATCTGTCACTAAAGTAAACTGTGGAAAACTGGGCCTCTGGAAATGCACTGCAGAAACCTCCATCTCTACAGGTTCATTTAAAGTCCTATAATATACCAGGGTTTATAAAATCCTGAGATAGTTTCACTTGTTTCTTATAGTATAAATATCACTAATCTACGATCAGTTTTATCTCGAGATATTGTCAATACTGGGCATAGTCTGAAGAGTCCCCATTTAGTGGCTTGCATGAGAAGTCAGCAGGGAAAGTTGTCAAGGTTACAGGTATCTGCACTTTGGTCGGTCCCCAGCAGGCTTTCACGCCAAGCCAAATTCATTCTGTCAACAAACAGGTCGCTTTCAAAGAGCTGGAATCCAGATTAAAACACACAGAGATGTAGGCCATATGTTGTTTTTTTTTTTCTTAACTGACCTCAGAGTTGATTAGATTAGGACTTGTGGTAAAACACGAAAGGAGTCGAATGGCACTGCTGCTGAATATAAGGCTTGTTAACAGACGGACATGAGATTTAATTGTATGATGATTAAGGCTCTGAGAGCCTTGAAATACAGTTAGTGATTTTCTTACTGATTTTGAAAACTGTTGTTTCCAAGAGTTGTTTTACACATACTGTTAATATTATAAACTTACAAGATCTTTTTTGTTATGAACAAATCCCATGAAAAGACAAAACCACAATGAATTGATTCAATAACAAGTATTGAGTCTGTATCAAAGCCATATTTATCTTATTCCTTTGTTCCATAGATGCTCCATTGTTTTCAAAAACACATCTGTGAGCCACACATTTGAACTGAGTGACATGTTCCCTCATCACCATGAACACACACACACACACAGTCCTTCTGCTGGAAGTACTTACATGAGCACCAAACACAGATTCATCCACCGCCAAAAATAGTCCCCAAGAAATGCATAATATACAGTTTCCGTAATGTTTGTTGAAAACTAGTGTGGGCCTTTTTTTTTTTTCCTAAAGATTTATGTCTTCGGTAAAAATCCACGGGTGAAAGAGATAGAAATTTGAGAGAGACACGAACACATTGTTGGTTTTGGGCTTTTCGTGATTTGTTGACAGCAACAACAGCCTTAAATGTGGCAGAAAACATCCAGATCATCACATCAGATGTAGACATGGACATCTGGTGACCATCTGAAGGTTTGCAGGGACCCTGAATCTGCTCAAATGAAACTAGTTTTAATGTTTTGATCTTTTAAAGAAAGAAGCAGCCGCAGCAGCTGATTATGTGTCAGTATCAGGATCTCTCCTCATCTTCCTCTCGACTGTCTGGAAAGTTAAACCCAAGCAACAACAGAGTCAGGCTGTGAATATTTCATCACCTGAACCTGACTAAGTGCACGCTATAAAAATGCCCTTACAAGTGTATATTCTTTTGATAGATTAGAAAAAAAAAAATGCTAATGACATGTAAAATTAGAGTACCATGGTTGAAGTACTTTAAAAATTAATGGAGTTTTTAATGTCACAATACTTCAAAAATATGATTAAAACATTAGAATGACAGAAATATATGAAAAGTAAAATAAAAAATTTTGAGCAGTACATTAGAATAAACAAAAGTCTCATCTCCTCAAACTGCACCAGCCCCCCCCCCCCCCCCGAGTGTTCATGCAAACGGCCAAGGTTTGCCCCGTTCATTATTCATACCACTTGAGAAGCGTTGTCCCCAGAGCCACAGGCACAAAACCGCTCAGCAGCATCTGAGCACGGTGATCCCACTGGATCCTCACCCGCCTGCCAGCCGTTTGAAGCCGTCCTCCGAGAGCTCGGGCTGGGCTCCAAACCCCTGACTGCTGTGTTCAAAAATGCAGAATGGGGGGGGTGTCTCAACTGTCACATGAATTTATGACGTTTTTCTTTCAATTTCACAAGGGAGAACATTGGATCCAGCGCCGGATGCTGGTGCTTTGCTTGGCTCATGTAATGTGTTAATCAGGTTAATCCTGATTGGATGAAGTATTTTAGTTTGCGGCGTAAATAATGCCTTTAACCTAATTTATTCCTTTTTTTTTTTAATTTCATAGCCATATTTTTAACTGTTGAGCCTTAAATTGAAAAGAGTTCTACCAGTGTAGAAGCTTGTGAATTCTGACCTGACACCATCTGCTCGTGGTAAAGGAAAAATCCCATGTAAAGGCTAAACAGGGAATGAGATTTGCCTGTTACGGAGATTGTGTTCTGCAGGGAGGCCCGGCCCACAGGCGTGGCCGTGCTTCCGTTGGCAGGTGACTTGGCTGTTGCCTGACACTTAGCCGACCCTGCCGTGCAGCTGAGAGATTATCGGCCTCCTCGGGTGTCATTAATGTGATCCAGGCTGTCGCCAACACATTTCTGTTGGCCACAGAGTCTCGCCAATCACCATCGGGCTCCTGTTTTTGTTTTTTTTGTTTTTTTTTTTCTATATGTTAGTGTTTTCACCATCGTCCCTTCGATCATGCAGTTTAGATGAGTGTTTGGGAGTCTTTGGGGAAGTTTGAGAATATCATAGAAAATCGGATCAGGGCATCTTTCCACGCAGGAGAAGAATGTGTTGTCTGATTTTTATCACAAGTTTATGGCAGCAGAAACCAAAACTCTAGCAAAGCGGCAGGGCTTTGGTATGGAAGTGAAGGGCAGTCAATATTCAAACAAAATCATTTAAACAAGTTCAACTTTTTTTTCCATTTTTAACGCCATCCTGCCATTTTGCTTGATGATGTATGTGATGAAATTTGTTGTTGTTGTTACTATGAATGGACCAGTTTGTTTTTTCAATTAATCGGATAAAGTGTCTTGTGTTGTGTGACCAAAAGTCCAAAACCCAAAGATATTTAACTTGGTATCATATAAGACATACCCAGAGAGTTTTTAGTATTTTTGAATAATCAACCACTAATCAACAAATCGTTAAAAGCTGATGTACATTGTTGATTTCTTATTTAATTATTTAATAAAATATCAAAGACCAAAATGTCTGAAAATCAGCTTAAGGAGCCAGAAGTCCTTTGTTGCTCTGTTGTGGTTTTGACTTTGACACAGGGTTTTATTCCTGGAGTCTCACAGTGTCAGAGGAGTTGGCCTGTGAAACTCAGAGGTGTCACATCAGCACTTAGTTAAGGAGGAATGTTTCCTCCCTGCTGTCAGAGCGAGGCTCGGCCATCTGTCGTCCGGCGCGTCCCTCTGAAGACAAACGGGAGTCAGGGTTCCTGGGGGGGCGCTTTAATTACCACCTGCAGGGGCAGTTGTTTTCTCCTCCACCGGTCACACTGGCTCAGGCATTTTGTTGCCAGTTGCCAGCCTGACTCGTTGCCCAGTGCTTCACAGCATCTGCCATTTGGCGCATGCTCACACACAAAAGCTTTGCAAACTGACATGTATTTTTAGTTTGTCTTTAGTTTTAACCCTCTGTAGTGTTTCTGTGTTGCTTTACACGGTGTGTACAAATGTAAGCTTATTAGTGAATCAATATGTATGGTGATCAATTCTTTGTTATTCCCTCTGAAATGTTAGTGTAGTCTCCAAAGACTAGAGGCTAGGGCTGCAACTAATTATTACATCCATTACTGAATAATCTGCAAATAATTTTCTGTAATTAATCAATGATCTTAAACAAAAATGAATTATTTCATGACTAAGAAAACCAGAAAATAATCACCAGAGGTTTCATGGTGGCTTAATTACTTAAACAGTTAATCAGTTTGTTTAGATCAATTATTCATTCAATCAGTTATTGACTTTTGAAGGTGATACCTGAAGAACAATCTGAACCTCTTTCACATTGCAAACTATTTTTCAGATACTTCTAGAGCTGCAGTTCTTCAATAAATTGATTTTCAATCAGGAGAAAATTAATTGTCTAGTAATTTGACCATTACTGCTGATTGGACAAACTAAAACATCTGAAGACTTTAGGTTACAGGTTAGTAAAAGTTTTTTTTCTGTTCTGACGTTTTATAGGATTATGCGATTCACAGAGAAGAATCAGTAGATAAATTAAAAACTGAAAAACTCCTCCATTGATTGGTTGGTGGGAACTCTTTCATCTCATCTCTGGCTGATTACTTTCACACAGAGGTCAGAGGTCAAAGTCCAAGGTCGGAAATGGAATGGCTTTGCCGGAGCTGGCAGTGTCTCGCTTGAGGTCATGTGAGGTCAGGGAGTTCCTGCAGGTCCAGAACCATCCTGCAGAATGGTCTCATTAAATGGCAGAATGTAAAATAGTGCTGAGACGAATGATTATTTCATTATCAGCTAATCTCCCAGTTATTTTCTTGAATAATTGATTACTAGTCCTGGCTATAAAATTTCAGAAAACATGTAATGATAACAGTGTAACATCTTTTGAATGACTTGTTCACTCCAATTAATAGCGTGAAACTCGAAAATATTCACTTTACTGTACTGTTTATTGAGTACAACAAAAAAAATTATCTAATCCTAGAGACTGGAACCAATAGGTATTTGGCAATTTTATTTAAGAAGAAATGTGAGTGGGACGGTAGGACCAAACCGGTCCCGAACCCAGGGTCCTGCTGGTCCTGAGGGGAGGTGACAGGCTGGTGTGAAGCCGTGGGTCGACACAGTGACGGATCAGTGGGCAGAGTCAACAGGTTGGCGTTGACTCAGCACCGGTGTTTGCTGTCATGCTTGAAAGGGTCATAACAGAACTGACTTCAACTGAAACCGCCTCAGTATTGTTTACTGTCATATGTACAGTACTTGTTATCCTTTCCCTCCTTTGCTCCACAGCGTTTGGGAAAGGTTCAATTACTTAGATTAACTATGTATAATAAATATGTTTTTATTGCCTGTTTAATTCATAAATCTCCTCAACAAAACCAAACACAACCTAGAGCAAGAACAGAAGTGTATCTGTGACACAGAGGGAGTGTCCTCTCTCTGTCTCCCGGACTTGGTTTGGTCTGTGCCTTCTCAGTGTGGTGCCTCTCGCCTGTCCCTCAGGTCTGGATGACAGCCTGCAGCAGTATGTCCCGTCCTTCCAGCGGCAGCGGGTGGATGGGGAGAAGCTGCTCCGGATGTCCCACCAGGAGCTGCTGTCCCTGGGCGTGTCGCGGGTCGGACACCAGGAGCTGGTGCTGGAGGCCGTGGATCTGCTCTGCGCTCTGGTCAGTGACCCTTCATTGCATTGCAGTAACGGGATCTGAGTTTTCTCAGTCATGGGGTTTTGTATATTTCATCGAACCATATGGTCAATAACCACATGGCATCAGCCTTAAATATACTTGTGACAAATTATAATGTGACTCCGGCTTTTATCCTAGTTTTCACTCTTTATTTACAGGGTTTTTTTTTTTTTTTTAGCTGAGTCACAACATGACTTAACCATATATTGTTATTTTTTCTAATAACAAACTGGGCTGTGTTCATATTTTGGTCATTTCGCACCATGAAAAGTTATCCTGAACTAGCTATTAGCAGTAACCAAGGAAACAGACAACTATTGCTGGATTACTTGGATAGTGAAGAAAACGTCCTTGACCTTTTTCTATAGTTTGAAAGTGTATTTATGGACATTGATCCAAGAGGGGTGGATATGAATATGGATAGATTTTTAAAGAAAAAGTCTGGTTGATCTATGTACTTCATGTCTGTGTGTTCTAAATTTTCTGAGTTTGGACTTTGAGGAGATGGATTGCGATTTTTGATACACAGGGCATCGATCTGTAGGGTTATAGCTGTTTTATGCTTCTGCGTCGAAGCCCAACTTGCCGCCCCCCCCCCGAAGAAACGGAACCTCACTTTGCGGCAACGCAGACCACAAGAGCTTTGATTGGTCAGCTTCGTAGCATCACATTTCTGGCTTTTCCTTCTATGAAATAAGACAGAAGAAGACGTTTCTACAGCAGCGGCAAAGAAACGTTTTCTTTCGTCGTCTTTTGTTTCTGCATTGCAGGAAATTCAGGAAAACTAAAACTGCTGTTCAACATCTATCAGCTCCATCTCCGTCAAGATCCGCTCAGTTTCAGTCGTCTACGTTTTTCGAAGTGTGCCGACAAACTCGTTCGAAAATGGCGACGAAGGAACTCAGCACGGTGGCATAAAAACGCCTCCACCAATGCAGAAGTGTAAATGTTCACAAAGGTGTGGGCAACAGTGTAGCTTGTAAACCTGATGTAGAAGCGTAAATCCAGCGTTACGCGTTATTCTTCAGTCCTGTGACCAGTGCAGCAGCAGTCACGGATCCAGAGCTTGTAGGCGGTGGCTTTGTCCTGGTTTGAATCTCCATTCAAAAGCCGTTTTACACTGAGAGGAGAAGCTAAGTCTGTGTTTGTTGTCACTAATGTGTAAACAGGTTTGATGATGTGGTTTTATAGAGAAGCACAGTTGCGTGAGCATGTTTCAACCCAACCCACAAACTGCCAGAGCTTTCAGGGTGGAACTCGCTGCTCTGTTCACCGCACGTTGAGATGTAGACAGAAGCTTTTCTAAGTCCTGCACCAAACACAAACACATCTGCGCTCTGCCATGCCCCAGATAAATACTAATAGATTTTTAAAGCCGCATCAGGCAGTGTCACACACCTGGGACCTCAGTTTGAAGGGAGACTTCTGTGGACAGAACCAGGTGTCTAAACTTTGAGGTTTAGCCGAGCAACGAACGTACACACAAATCACAAACAACAGATCACAACAGTCTCATGGAATCACCGTAATTAGATAATAAGGACTTTTTCTTTTCTTTTCTTTTCTTTTTTTTTTTTTTTAGAGGCTCCTCAACTGAAAGTACCGGATGTAAAAAATACCAAAGAACACCAGAATTTTTCGGCAACTCC
The DNA here is from genome assembly GCA_016859345.1 of Istiophorus platypterus. NCBI lineage: Eukaryota > Metazoa > Chordata > Actinopteri > Istiophoriformes > Istiophoridae > Istiophorus > Istiophorus platypterus. The sequence continues at coordinate 21,352,031 of CM029133.1, read as the reverse complement.
TCAACTGTCCGATGATGTTCACATGCCTCTTTTCTGACTGTGTTAATTTGGCAAATTCTGAGCTCTTGGCTCATGAATTTGCTTTGTTTTCGTCACATAGTCTGGTAGCAGCAGTTTACACTGGGCCTGTCTGTCATGCCAGAGAATGTGCTGATGTAAATAAAATGCTCTCTGTTAAATCTTAATCAGATCTGGCGATGTGCCAGCGGTGCCGGGTTTAATACTTCTACTGTACACTGAAAAGAAAACAGTGATGAAGGAAAGAGAGGATAAAAGAAGAAAGAGAGAGAAACGTTTTGCAGGTGTTTATCCAGGGCTGCGTGAAACAAACTGATACTTAAAATAATTATAATAATTATATTAGAAAATAATTTGAAGGTTTCCCACCAACCTATATGTGCTTTAAACACAGTTTGATTAATATCAATGTGGTAAACTACCACAAGACTCAAGCCAAAAATCTCAATATTAAACCAAGTAAATTACCTTAAAACGGTTCACGTCTCACAGCTTGCCTCTAGAAAAAATAAAAAATCAATTTAATTCTGAGTTTCAGCTGTTAAACAATAAATGACTCAATCTTGACACAAGTAAAATGTGACTTAACTGTGACACTTCCATATTTTGTTTTTTTTTTTTTTAAATATTGTAAATAAAACAAAAAAAGAGAAATCAATCAAAAGGGCATCACGTTTTAAAAATATTTATTTTACGTTACAATGTTTGAGCTCACGTCGCTGCAACGAGAGCGAACCAACAGTCTTGTAGTTCAAAGCGGTGAAAGCGTCGAACTCCAGGCGGAGCCCCCTCCGTCAGCTGTTTATGAGCCCTGACTGTCTGTGTCGCAGTCAAAAGGAGGATTTACAGTCAGCGCCGAGGTTTACCGGTGCAACCAGGCTGAAAAGGCCCCAGCAGCCTTTAAAATGGAGCCTGACACTCCGCTGTCACAGTGAAGATAAAAGGACAACGGGCCTCTGACATTAAAACTCCTACGACTGTTTAAATCTGTGTCGTTGAAGCCCAGTGGATCATTTGTTCTCGCATCCACCGGTTTCAACTCTGCTACTTACAGTCGGATTATCTGGCATCTGGACCGTAACTCAATGACGTATGTTTAGAGATATTAGTTGGATTTTATTTTGTACAAGCCTGAAGGAATCTGGACATCATGAGAGGACAGGGATTTTTTTTTATTTTTACAGTACATTTAATCTGTAAATGAAAAAATGTGCTAATGGGCCGAGACAAGTTTTTTTTGTCTGATATGACTCAACATGTTGGAAATGGAATGGAGTCCTTATCTTGAAGTGAAGCAGATCAGCCTCAGACTAAATGTTTTTCTGGTTCTTACTATATGTTAAAGTTGAGAGATAAAACACACCAGACCTAAAGAGACAAAAGAAAAAAAAATCTAATTCATAGTAAATGATCTGGATTTGCCCCAGAATTTAATGGGTTCTTCCAGGGACCATGTCCAAAGTCCTTTCACCGAGTTTGGTGCCAATTGATCCAGCAGTTTTTCCGTAATATTGCCCCAAAAAATAAACGGACACGGTAGAAAACATAACAGGAGGTTATGAGTAACACAGAGACCTCAAAATGAAGGGAGGAAATAACTACATAATTGTGTAACATTTTCTTTTTTCTTTAAATTGGTTGTTGGCAGAAAGGGAAGGAGAACGGATGAATGGATGAACAGATGGCATGTGAATAATATTAAAAAGTATGAAATAGAATAAATAATCCTGTTGGATTAATAGGACCATTACAGGGACCCACCTCTTTATGAATATGGGCTTTTGGAGCCTTAATAACAATTTAATTTGCTCCATCTTGTATGGTTCATCTCGAACCCAGACATTGTGTGAGAAAGGATCAGGTTTCACTTGATGGCACCCCCGTATTGTAGCAGTTTGATTTTTTTGCCATTCCTCTCAAAGCCTCCCGGGATGTCACCAAGAAAGATATATTTGGATCTTTTGGAAAATCCCAATGGAAGATGTGTTCAAGGGCGTCGAACACATCCTTCCCGTATTTGTGTTTCAGACCAGTTTTTGCATAAGTAAGCTTTAGGCTCGAAACCGAGTTTTCAGGGGGTTTAAATTTCAGTTTTACCTTTCTCCTTCTGTTGGCAGGCCTGATATCTCTCTCTCCTTTCTTTTTTCTTTCCCTTTTCACATTTAAACATCAATATCATTGGATAAATTTTCATAGAAACGCAAGTTTGTGTCCAACCCCTATTGGGATCAGGGCCATCAGGGTGAGTTGTTCGTCAGACTCCCATCTGATTCTTAACTCGTGGCTCACTTGTTGGCTTTTGCCTGAGTTTTAAAGCATTAGCCCACGGCCTTCTTCAGCAAATAAGATCTTCCTCAAGTGTCATTATATTCCCCACGAACAAAATTTTGTTCATGAGACAACAAGAAATTGCACGTGGGGGGAGGATCAGACTAAAAGGAAATTTACTGGTGAAACTTTCTGGCCCTTATACTATTTCAGATACTAAACATTATAAAAATGTTGTCCTAAAGAAAGAGGCACTAAAACAACTAAAAATGGTTGTTAATAGAAAACAAGCAGCTCAAAGGTTTTAGGGAGAGTTTTCCTGTAAACCCTGAATTGAAGGTCAAGTGATGTGGATATTTTTCGCAGCACTGACTTTACTGCTCTCTGGTGTGGAGCAGGAAACAGATGTGACCCCTCTCACCTGTCAGAAGGACCCCCCCCCCCGACACATACACACACACAAACACTTTCAAACAGTGTGTTCAGCATGTAGAGGAAGAGCCGTTGTGGTTTTGTTCCAGCAGTTTCCGTTGGCTGTCAGATGATCATTTTTCCATCTGACGCTCATTCGGCAGTGCAGGAGACACTTTCTCTTCTCTGAGTTTTACTGGTTAAACACCACAGGTTCATAATCAGAGTTAAAGGAATAATAACTGTCTGTTCATCAGTTTCTAGTTTCTAGTGAAGCTCGCAAAATAGTCACCTGAGTTTCTTTGGTTCTGTGTTGACTACACAGATGATCAATTCATCTCCTATTCATGGGGAAAAAAATGATCAGCAGATTAAAATTAGCTCAACTACTTTATCTCGGACCCAAAAGAATCCAAGTCAGGTTTTAGAGCCACAGTTCCAAAAGATTAACAGTCAGAAACAATAAATCTACTGCCCTACTAAGGCCAGGATCGTGCTTTGGTTTAATTTTTTCATTGCTTTGGACAGAATCGCCTGTAAAATAAATAATTATCATAAACTGAGAGCAGATAATGATCTTGCAAATTACTTTGCCATTCATCATTGGTGATGATGTGCCAGTACAATTGTTCTTGTACACAGAACTGTTTGTAAACTAATAACCACAGTTTATATCATCCACTGGGTGTCAGATTGCACAGTTTTTTTATTTATTTATTTTTTTAAGTAAATACATACTGGCACATATAAACTTAACTGCTGACAAAATGAAAAGTATTGTTTTAATCTCATTTTTTGGGGGATGTAATCACACATTAATGAGCATTAAAATGTGACAAACGACAATTGGTGCGAGTTTATTCTTGATTAAAGAACAGGGTTGTGCTGAAACAATTAATAATCAAGTAATTGGCAGCTGTAGTTTTAGTCTACGCCCTTTAGTTTTTGCCATGTGACTTAGTGCTGATATTGAACCATTGGTCGTCGCTCTTTCAAAACAGACATGAACAGTTTCGTCGGGGTATTTACAGGCTGTGTTTCCGACTTAGTGCCACTTTCACTAGATTTACAGATGATTTACCACAATTTCGTACTTGTTCCGCTATCTGAAATCAGAAACAGAAAAACTTGTAAATGGGAACTGCTTTATTGGGAATTAAGCTGCATTAAATTACTGTATATGTGAGGACAGTAGAATAGAAACAAAACAATAAAGGTCCGGCCACAGACTGAGTTTTCACCTGGTCTTGCTTAGTGAAATGCCAAATATTCCTTAGTTCCAGCTTTCAAATGTGAAGATTTGCTGCCTTTTTCTGTTTTAATATAATTTGTGAATTTAATATCTTTTTGGGTTTTGCACTGTTGGTTGGACAGAATGAGCACTTTGAAGACAACACCTCTGGCTTTCCAGAAAAATCAGCAGATGAAAATTATTAAGGGTTGATCAGTAATGAAAAAATCGATTACTGTAGCTCTATATGAGAGTTTCTGCTCTAGTTCATGCATTTCTTCAGCTTTTGAATACAAACCCTTTTTAATGTAATGACTCATTTTGATCTTTGGTTAAGTGAATCAGAATTTTCAGTTGTAATTTGTCAGCTTCACAGTGTAATCCTAACTGAGGTCTAACGTCATCTACGGGTCTTTTCTGACTGACACATCTGCCGCTCGGAGGGAGAGATCATGTTTCCCTTAACACGACTTGACGGTTGACCTGAAACATGGTTTTAAGTCACTGTCAGTTGTCATGTTTTGTTAAGGAGGATAGATGTGGTAGTTTTTTTGTTTTGTTTGTTTGGGGGTTTTTTTACAGTGCAGTGATTTGACAGCAGGAATGTCAGTTTGGCTGTGGATGTTTTATTTGCTCCGAGCGTCATGACACCTCGGACATCTGCCTCGGATGAACCGGCTTGCTCATGCCGCCAGCTGACAGAGACAATTACAATAAACTGTAGATCAGTTTAGATCCGTGGAGACGTGTCAAAAAGGAATTTTGATCACTTTGTATGTTGTGTGCTGCTAGATCCCTGGGATCTCCACAGTTCTGATAATACAGTTCAGTGGGCAATTAGTTGATTTATTGATTGATTAAAAGCCTTTATGGTGCTCTAAATAAAGTGGGATCCAAAAGTCTGTAGGACTGTAGGTGACTGTAAGATAGTTATTTGCAATGGTGAATGTAGGAATGTGTGCATGGGTTTTGTTTTTTTTTGTGTGTGTGTGTGTGTGTTTTAGTTTCGGGGCTCTGCGGTGGTGTTGGCTCATGTCCCACCCTTCATCCCTGCATTTGATGTGCAGGTTGCAGTTTGGGATTTGTTGACCTGAGCTGATTGGGATTTGTGTCTTTTCTGGGTCTGATTGAAAACTCTAACTGTTCTAAAAAGTGATAGTTTGAGGGCATATTTGACAGAAGCTGCATTTCCAGTTTTCCTTCAAGATTAGGTGGATTGTTTAACAAGTTAAAGTAAAAGGTCAGTGCTGTGATTTCATCTACATTCACCTGTAAAATGATCATACAAAAAGTTAAAAGCTCATTCACATCAGTGTCAGCTGCTGTACTTTCATGTTTAAGGCCTCACGCGTTCAGGGAAATACTGGCGACTGTCTTCTGCAGAAAGTAGCTTAAGTTTGTTCAGAAAGGTTTCTAGATTTGTCATTAGGTACTTTTATGACTAATACTCGCTAAAAGGGCATGAAAATTTGACAAACATACTTTATATTTAGAAATAATGGACTGCTAACTACACCACTAGTAGGGGATGGAAAACTAAGGCTTTAATGTTGATTTAACCATTTCTAACTTGGCTCAATGCAGTTTTAGCATTTCAGATTCTAGTAACGATGTTTAAAATGAAGTTTATGTTATTTTTTGTATCTGAACCGTGTATTTCTTTTCCACTATGGACAGAACTACGGCGTGGAGTCTGACAACCTGAAGACCCTGGTGGGGAAGATGAGGGTGGCACACCACAACCTGAGCAGTGCGGTGTTGCAGCGGCGGAAGAACCCCGCCTACCACAACAAAAGCTCCCATCAGCCCTCCAATGAGTTCCTGACCGCCGTGGTGGAGCTGATCGCAGCTGCCAAGAGTCTGCTGGGCTGGTTGGACAGGTACATGCAACACATAGACAAATACACACTCCCGCTCTGATGGTACCATGAGCACACACTCCCTTTCTCATACACACATAGAAGCATCTTTTAAGCGTTTTAGTCTCATGGGAAAGATGTAATTTCAATTTTTTTTAAACCTGACAATAACAGACACGTGACACAGTTTAGTATACAACTCCTTCCGTTTTGCAGTAAAACGTAACCGTCATTAGCAACCGTTAAAGTCACACGGCTCTACTGATAAGATAAAATCTACAACCTTTAAGACGCCTAGTTTCACTATATATGTTTAAAGGTACTTTTAACAGGGCAAATAGTGCAGCTACATTTTTCCCTTTCATAGTTTGCATCAAAACATTTGCATAAACCTTCACAAATCTAATGTAGGCAACAATGTAATTAACAAGGTTGTATAAATCCCAGTAAATGTGACCGTGTAACAACAGATATAATCATTGATTTGTGCCTGAGCAAATTGCAAATACCTGAAAAAATAGGTTGCAGTCTAATAAATATGGTGTGCTAATGAAAAAAAAAAAACAGTTAAAGGCAGCACCAACAAAAGTATTGTCATTCAACCCTAAGCGAAACAGGTTCCTTTTTTTAAGTGTGGATAACCTGTCTATTTAAATGCAAGTTTCCCAGTGCAACACAAAGCAAACATTTGTGTACATTTTCCCCCAGTATCATAACATAAGCTGCTGGTAGCATTCACTAGCTAATAAGAAAAATGACATCTGTTCTCAGATACAAACTTATATCAACATGTTTTATGAATCATTCTTAAAATAGTTAAAATTTTCCAAGGAGTAACAAACATTTACAGTCCTTGTAAAACTGTGCTGTTTGAATTAAGGGACACCAGTAGTTTTCAGTGGGCTGTAGAGCAGGGGTAGGTCAGAAGTGTACAGGAGAGAAATGCTGGAGTTTACAAGTTCACGTTCTCTAGAAAGTACAAGACTTGTGTGTTCTGAAAGGCCTGAGAGAGATTTATGGTTCACAAGGTGTGTAAGGGAAAAACAAAAGGCGTGTGAAAATGCAATATCCCACTCTCTCTCACTTTCTCACACACACACACACACACACACACACACACACACACACACACACAGAGTTATTAGTGCTCATCCTAGTGAACACTTGTGATGTCTGTCAGCTGTCGTTGTGTCGCTGCTTTCAGGATTTTTCTCAGCTTGTATCGGCTTGAAGAGCATTCCTTCTTCAATGCAGCTGTCTCACACACACACACGCCTTTAACACACCTGACATCTGACAGACTCATAAAAGACACCCAGAGTTGGGGTTCAATAGCATTTAATTCAGTCTAAATAAGTTATTAGATCAGCATATCACATACAAATAAAGTAAAATCAGGTTAGGTTCAGTTAATTAAAACTCAAAGATTCAACTAGGATGTTTAATGAGGAGGCAACAAAAATATTAGTGGAATAAATATTTACAACCAGTGTCTGAATTCTGAAAATGAAATACAGGAGGAGATTGTGCTCAGATTGTGAGGGTTTGTGGTTTTACTTCAGGTCAGTCCCCTGTGACAGTAACATCAAAAATATTGTCTGTTTGTTCAGGACGCCGCTGACGAGCACCAATGACTTCACCTCCACCAAAAGCAGAATCATCCAGCTGTGTCTGGAGCTCACCTCCACCGTACAGAAGGTCAGTGAGACTCAGATATATGCTCTCCACTGTACTAGACGTTCCTCTGGAAACACATCAATGTAGCTGGGAAATTTTCAGAAACATCATCTCTATATGTCGCCATGACAAAGACAATTCCTAGATATGTTCTGTGTGAAGCAATACAAAGATTTAAAAAAAAAGAAAAAAGAAAGTCATGAAGTGAAGTTGAACTTATCATCTCATGACCTCTGGGACTGTTTATTTTTCCAGCTTTGATGATTATAGTCACAATGATGCACCAGATAGCTGCGGTTTACATGCACAAAGTCCCTTTGATGAAGATTCTCTTCCAGATACTGGTGTTGCTAAAATGAGCAACAGAGGGTTTTGCTTTTTAACTTCTTAATCTTTTTGATTTTCTTCTTAAATCTAAATTCTTTAAAAATACAAGTGTCTAGTGCGTCATTGTATACACATCAACCTCAAATCTAGATATATGCATATCTGGTATTCAGACACCTTGTATTTATATATCTTTAAGCTCTAGAGATCCTCTCAAGAGCTTAAATTAAGGCATAGGATACTCAGCTAAAATAAAAAACAGTTCATTGTCAAATCGTGTTCATGTTCTTAATATTTTTTAGCATTTTTCTTCCTTCATGCTTTTTGCAGTTAAATCTCAGAGAATCATTTAAATCAATAGAATGTCAGCTGTACCGTTCAAGTGCAGGTATGAACGCTGCATTTATCCATGGGCTCCCATCAGCTCCTTCATACAAACACGCCATACACACTGAGGCCGCTGTGGAAAAGAAAACTTCACAGAGACAGTGGATCTGCTGAAAGAGGCTGTGTCGAACAACCACGAGGAGATAATTGTTGTCAATGAGCCATGGTCAGACACATGTGCAGTACATGACATGCTACAAAATTCAGTTTACTTTTGAATCAAATAACAAAACCATTTCTCCAGTGGAGCTAATAAAGAATTTAGCTCAGTCATACTTCCTACGATAAGTAAAAGAAAGACCATGTGACTTCTGCTGAGCTGCGACAACAGCAACATCTGCAGGAGGTAACTACAGGATCCTGGCACATTAAAGTCTGTTCCTGGCAGAGAAGGGAACTAAGCAGCGTAGCACTAGAAGCTAACAGTTTATGTTCAGAAAGCAAAACCTTTGTCGCGCAGGTGACAAACAAGAAATCATCATCTCTGTACAAATCAAACTGTTCTCATATCTAACCAGAAAATGTCTAATCTGACCAGAAAATCTGAACCCGTTATGGGGGGATCACACTTGCTTAACCAAAGTTACATAGTGTAATGGCTGCTTTAGCCAATAAGAGCAAAACTTCTCTGTTTTTGCAGCAGGTAAACCCTTCTGGTTACATCTGAACCTGTAGTTAAAACAACAGCCTCAGTGGAAAGGAGGGATTATTTCACTGGGTTTAAAGTACAGGTTTTATGATTTTTAGAAAAGGCTGAAAATGAGGCAGAAGGCTCCAACTGAAACAAAATACCCGATTCAGTATTGATACTAAGAGAAAAGCACAGGTGTAATATGGCAAGCAGGTCTCAGGAGTCACAGCTGAAGTCGTTGCGGTGCAGTTGGAAATTTTTTGCAGTGTGTCGCCTCCCTACCGGTGACCGAGGAGCTCTGTGCAGCGTCAAGGCGACGCCCGCCGCGCCGTTGTGCAATCATCCCATCAGCCTGTTTACAGGGAGCTGCTATTTCTCCAACCACAGGAGGAATCCTCTCGCTTTCTCTGGGAGGCGTTTGCGGTCACTCCCTCTGGTTTCACTCTCCTGTAGGCTGCAATTTCTCAAATATTTGTCTTCCTGCTGATTACTTTTTTCTTTTTTTTTCTCTCCCACCCCATCGCATGACCAACAGAAGAAAGAAGTCTAAAAAGAAAAGCTGCCTCATTAATATTAGAGAACATTTTGTACCTACAGTTTGTTTCTGGTGTCTTTATTTAATGTGGTGATTGTGTGAAGATTCTCAGTTGTCCAGGTCATGGTATAAGTGCTATACGAAGGCAACTGGACTTGCTTGAGGTTGAAGGTGTGATATGTAAATGAGTTTGTGGTAATATTCTGACAACATATTCACTCATGTTCCCATTATTTCCTTTAACGTCTCCTTAATTTATCTCTTAATTGGATAAAACTGTTTTCCAGCCTCTGTTCTACACATCCTTGTTTTTTCAGTAAAGCTGTGTAAGTTTAATATTGCTTTATATGAGTAAAATATTAAATCCTGCCCCCTAGTTCCTGTCTCCAACATAGGCTATTATCATGAAATCTGAGTCAAGGAGTTAAGTGTCATTTTTTCTTAAAGATAAATCATCATCATGGATTCTACTCATGGACATTTCTCTCAAGAACGGTTTACTTTTCCTCAGTAGTATTACTCTGTTTGGGTAGTATCTTCTGTATCTCTTTGGAGGGAGTTTTTAAAAACATCACAAGTCGAGAGGGGACATGCGGACGGCTGACAACACTGTCCGGGCGCCGCACTGCTCTTAGTGTAGCTCTGCCTTTTTCTTCACTTCAACGAAAATGTTGAAAAACTGATGCTTGATGCTTTTTTGAGAACCGCTCCTCCAAAAAACTTCACAGTGGACACCACACTTCCTCAGATCCTCCACAATACGCCTGTGAAGTTTGAAGTCGATCCGATGAGCGGTTGACGAGAAATTTGAAGTAAAAATAGAGATTCCTCTGATTATTGTTAGATTTCCCACAGCCAGGCACATTTATTGTCTTTAGGAAACTTTGGGACTGGAGTCTAAAGCGAAGTTCTGTTATTTTGAACAGTGTTGATGTGGTTCTTAGTTGTAATGAGGAAGCATTAAAGAGTCTGTGGGCTCAAAGAGTTGAGGTGACTTTCTTTTCCTTATTTTCATGCATAATTTCCTGTGGTCAGAGTCTTATCTGCTGCCCCTGTTGTCGTGTCCTTCTTCAAAATAAAAGCACAAGAAAAGGTAAAACATCTTGTGCTTCAGTGCAGTTTCAGGAGTAGTTTAAAGACAGAAGTCAAAACTAGAAATAAATCAAATTGCTTTGTTCATTTTTCTATGAACAAACCTGTTTTCCAATAATATTTGATTCATTGTCTAATTGAAAGTAGTGGTATAAACTATGATTTCATGGACAGATTTTCAGATTCATTTATTTATTCTCCTTTTCTGATTAAAAATGCATATGTTTAAACTGTGTTTTGACGTGTTATTTTTTGCAGTGTGGCGTCCATCAGTCAGATTCCCTGTCTCTGTGTCTCTCTAATTGCAGGACTGTACTGTTTATGAGATGGAGGAGAAGATTCTGGAAGTGGTGAGTGCTGCTTCTATTTTTTTTTTTTTTTTTTTGCACGGAGATGCTAATCAGAAGCATGTGAACAAACATACACTAAGTCAGGAAAACGCACATTTACTTTTGTTGTCGTACTGTGTGTGTGTGAGTGTGAGTGAAGCTGCAGGTTTATTTATTCAGCTCAGGACCATCCGCTTCTTGTCTGAGATAACACTTCCTGTTGGTTTTCCTGGTTTTCTTCCCAAACAACCGCTGGTTTCCAGTGTGGCCTCATGACCTCTGACTCTAACTGTAATAAAACCTCAGGTTTTAAAAACACAACTAAGTTCACTTCTTCTTTCTGCTATAGATCCCTCACAAGCACAAATATCCTAATTTTTTACTTTACTTTTCAAGGTTTCTCCAGGCTTCCTGGAGAAATTACTCTGAAGGAGACTTTGTTCTTACCTGGACAAACAAAGTCAAGCAGAGGAGGAAACACTGCAAATGTAGATAAAGTATAAGAGGGCCTGAGAAAGGGAAAAAAAAGAGGGCAAGACACTGTTTTTAAATAAATCCATGCAGAATTAGACTGTTCTCCACCTGAGACAAGCTTGCAATTTATAAACTGATGCGAAGCAATAAAACACAACAACAGAAAGAGAAGCAGCAGGACTTATTAATGTTTTAGAAGAGTTTGTTTTCCTGATTTACTTGTAATTTCCTGCCTGTAAGTGTTTTCCTGATCATCACCCCCCCCCGCTTCCCATCACCTCAGACCCCCTGTAGAGCTCTAGGCTTTAGTGTCTAGTCAGTGTAATAGTGTACTGGGTCCAAGCCTCGGGCTCCTGGAGGATCCGCATCTGTTGTGCAACAGTCTGTTCATTAATGTAATTTTTCCTTCCTTTTTTCTTTAATTGTACTTGATGTTTCTTTTTTAAAACTTACAGCATCTTAATGTTAACCAGCATCTTTTCTTTTGCAAAGCAATTTTTAGCTTTGTTAACATGTCTGTTGGCGTCACAGTCTGATCATTTACGTTTATTTGATGTTGCTTTTTTCTCTTGATGTCGGCAGTTAACAAATATAATTAAAATGAAGAACTATAATATCAAGGCAAAAGCCCAGAAAATAACTTAATAAATGACATAAAATGTTAAATTTATTTATTTGTGATAAAAGCATAAATATTATCACAAATAGAGGGAGAAAATAAACATAAATCTACTATAGATAACAGAAGAGAGAGAAAGAAAGCTGCCCAACATGTAATTTTACCATATTTTAGGGATGAAAAAGTGGGTTGAATGAAACGGCTGTTGACCGTGAGTTTGTTTTTATTTTTGATGTTATCTATCTTCTGTGTGTCCCAGTCGCGAGCTCTGAATGGCATCTGTGAGAAAACGGTGCAGGTGACCTCTGACCCCTCAAAGAGCGAGATGGCCTGCCTGGAGGAGGTTCACATAACCAACATCAAGCCTGGGGAGGGACTGGTGAGCTCAGATCCTGCTGGTCCCAACACTGGCAGCATGGATTTATGGAAACAACGTAGCCGGTTTGACGCAGACATGTTTCCTGATCACCAGTTGCTCACACTAGTAGTTTGTAACTTCAAACTAGTATTAATGGAAGTATGTGATGTTTCTGATGTTCATGCATCACAAAATTAAAACTGGTCGCACCACACAAACAAGTTCTTTGACATGTTGGTATCCCTTCGCCTGAGCCTCCGTGGGGGGAAACTTTGAAATTTGCACTAAACTGACTTTAACTCTGAAAGATATCACCTCAGTTTAGCTCAGTGAAGCCTCCTATTCTTTCATATTGATACCCCATTTCTCACATTCATCTTGTTCAGGGGAAAGAGGTTCACAGTTGATGTGGACACTGGGAACAGTAACAGTGACCAGACCCATTCTAACATACATGTGGGCGCATCAGCACTGTTTAAAGAGACACTTGAAAAATCAAAGACTTATCCTTTAATGCTGTTTTCGTGAAGTTATCGTTTGGAGATTTAGTGTTTACTAGCGAAACATTCCTCCAGTTGTAATGGCGCTGCCTTATTTCATAAATTATAGTTTGATAGTGAAACTACCTAGTAGTTATTAAGACAGTAGAACCTTAGTAATGGATTTAAGTTGTCTCAACAGAACAGACAGTTTTCTGCCTTACACAGTGATTCTGACCTCAACATAACTTACATAGTACCGTGAAATTCTTCTCTTTACTCAGCATAAAGGTAAGTTAAGTTATATAACATCCAGTCTCTCCTGAACTGCCGAGTTCTGACTACTAAAGGGCCGAGGGGACACAGGAACATTCGTTCACATGGATGACAGATAACAGGAACAAGGCATAAAAAGGAAAGCTAGAATACAAACACAGGACAAACATCATCGTTTACATTCAGACCATATCAGTGGGACACGGCTGCCAGATAAGTACCAAGCACTGTAAAAAGAAAACCGACAATTTAACCCGACTTCCCTTGAGAAATACTAACGTGTATTTTAACGCTGCCTCATGAACCGCAAACGGCGCTTAGTCAAAAAACAGAAACAGATGTAGCCCCGAAAAGGAAAACCCTGCAATAACCACAGCAACAAGGAATTACAGGAAAAACCACAAGAGGTGTACAGTGGAGTCCATAGCAGTCTGACAACACCAAGTCTCAGACTACTATTTATGTAGAAGGTTCATATATATAGTCTCAAACAGGGTCATTTTAAATCTGTTTAATCTCTTAGGGGATTTACATCAAATCCACCTACGACGGGCTCCACGTCATCACGGGGACGACAGAGAACGTGAGTGTGCTGCTGGTTTTTTATCACGACTCCAGCGTTGTCAGAGCATCAGTGTTTTTCAGACATCTGAAAACGCTTGGTTAACAGTAGAGGATGTGTTATTTTGTTGTGCACTGACTTGCGTTGACCCTCCAGTCTCTCTTGTGTTTGATCAGTCTTTTCGGTTTAGTGTCTAACAAGAGTAACTCTGATTCTCTGTCCACTGTTCAGTCTCCTGCAGATAAAACCAAGAGAATTCACGCCGGAGACGAGGTCATTCAGGTCAACAATCAGACAGTGGTGAGTCACGAGTAGTTGCTCTTTCCAAGATTTAGATGAGGAGTTTGATACCACTCTCGTGTCTGTCTGGGAAATATAAAGCTATTCCCTACAGCTTATTAGCATAGCTTAGCATAAAGACAGGATACGGGGGTAAGCGGCTAGCCTGATTCAGTTTGAAAGTTAAAGAAAATCCAGCACATCTAAGACTCACTGATTAACATATGTTGTGTACGTTTAATCCTTACATTTTGTTTTATGTGGGATTATGTGCCAAACCACTTTGGACAGATCCAGGCTAGCTGTTTACCCCCATTTTCAGTCTTTATGCTAAGCTAAGCTAACCAGCTGCTGGCTTTAGCTTCATAATTAATGTACTGATACAAAACTGTTGTCAATCAACATTTCTAACCTTGCCCATGAAAACAGAATCCCAAAATTTTGAACTATTCCTTTAAATGTAATTGTATTTTTCACACCACAGATTTATTTATGAGTAAAGAAATTTTAAGGTAATAAAGTTTAAAGTCTTAATTCAGGCAAGTGCTCCCTAGAGGCCACGGTGTTCACTACAGCTCAGCGTTCTGGTCTGTGATCGGTCCAGGTGGGCTGGCAGCTGAAGCACCTGGTGGAGAAGTTGAGGGCGGAGACTGGAAGCGTCGTCCTGGTGGTGAAGAAGAGGCCGTCAGGTGTCTCTGGGGGCTTCGCGCCTGCCCCCCTGAAGAATCTGCGCTGGAGACCACCACTCGTACAGGTACAGGCACCTGACCCGCCGCCAACTCCTCAACAGGCTCACACGCTGGAACCAGCAGTGGGATCGTTCTGTGGTTGTGGAGATGACATTAGTGGAGCTATTAATCTGTGTCTGTTAAAGTAGCTACAAGTTTCACATGTGCTTATTCGCTCATCTAGAGCCTCCCAGAGCTTAGTCTCAAGCTGAAGGAATAAAGAAGTGAGAACTCGCATTTCAAGACTCAGATTTGGTTAAAAATCTTTCTGTAGAATGATCCAGACACTGAACCTCCATCAGCTGTAGGCTGTTGGGCTGTCAGGTCTGAGGTAGATGAAGCTCATCCTCGTTAGGTTTTCAGTCTGTTGTCGTAGCTGTTTTAGTTTCTACTGAGGCTGTTTCTGTTTGTGAGCGATCCAACCAGAAAACACAGCAGCCGCCCAGTCTGCTGCTTCGCCGAGGTGAGTGGGTGAACAATGGAGGCCTTCTTTTCTTTCCCAGGGAAGAAAAAAACCTGGATAGGAAATGCTCCAAACATCAGGCTGTGTCGATGTCGCATTTCTTTGGAAGATGACTCATATGTTACTCTACAATGTGACGATTCTAAATTTCACCAAACCCCCTCTAGGGTTTGGTGTTGACGGAGGTCCAGGATGTGTGTGTTTAGGAAAGATAGGGTCCTTAAATGCTACTCAATAGCTTGGCCGATGAGTTCAGGTTCTAATCTCGGCTATCAAAGCAGATCTGAGGTCAGCCTGTCCTTACATCATTGGCCCTCCCATCATTTATTTCAAAGGTCATCTGCGCTAATGTCTCCCCTGAGCTCAGCCTCATAATCTCCTTTCAGAAACGTACATCATCATTTTGGCTGCAAAATGTTTTTGTCTTTGTTTTTTTTATGTGTCCATTAATTAAACAGTTATTTTTTAATCATTCCTATAGTCTAAAAAAGTATAATATATAGTGTTGAAATTATTAGTCTTGGATTGACGGATTAGTCAACTGCCAGAATAGGAAATTACGATAATTTTGATGAACATTTAACTATTCAAGTTGTTTTATAAAGCAAAATCCACGATAGTTTTTCTGGCTCTAGCTTCTCAATGTGAAGATACGCTGCTTCTGTGCCTTTAATTTAATTGTAAAGTGAATATCTTTGTCATTGACACATAACAAGCATCACTTTGCACTCTGGGAACTCACGCAGGGAATTTTCTCACTATTTTCTGACATGTTATAGATTAATATTTGACTAATTAAAACATTAATAGGTTAAAAAATAATGAAAATCGTCAGCAGTTGTAGCCCCTGAAAATTCCAGCATCCTAAGGAGACCAAGGGAATTCTGCAAACTGCTTGATTTGTCACAATCATCCGAAAATTGGACACAAACATGAAACGGAGGCACCAAATCCTCACATTTAAGAGCCAGAGAACATATATCCAAACATGACCTTTAATCAGCAGAGGAGCACCTTTTCGGCTGCATCTCAAACGCCTTCAGACATGTTTTTGCAACACAAGGCAGAAAATGAGCTGAGTGAATTTCCTGTGTTTATGGAAAAGCAGAAGCTTTGGAGGTGAGGCAGGAAAAAGAGGAGCTTTTGTCTGCTGTTTCTCCTCTGGAGCTGGAACGTCTTACCAGTGTTTTATGATAAACACAGTTAAATTAGTCTCCTCCTCTTCTGTAGCTGTTTTCCATGTTAAAGAAACACTGGTTAGATGCCGAAACCACAGGAGAAATGTAAAGTGTTAGCTTCAAATGCTTTTGTGTCCATAATCAAAGTATTTTTTCATTTTCTGCTTGGCTCTAATGAAGGAACCCTGGAGGTTGTTTTTGTTTTTTTGTTTTTTTCAACAGGTCGTTGGTCGTTTATATCACAACAACCAGCCTAATACTAATAAATTCTCTGTTTCTTGGTTCAGACGTCTCAGGGAGCTCCAGGTCTCCAGAGATCGCGACAGCCAGAAATCTCAGAGGCTCCAGGGAAGAGAGGAAGAACAGCCATCTTGGATCTGTACATCCCTCCTCCCCCTGCAGCACCGTATGTTCCAGTGTGAGTATCAGACTGGGATACAGTTTAATACAATACAGAGTATCCCCATCAATGCCATGCATCCACACTGATTTACATCTTATTATTATTATTATTAACAGTTTTAATCACTCTGTGATCCTTCTCCTCCTGTTGTGTGTCTCTGCAGCAATGGGAACAGGAGCGCGTCTCCAGGTGTTAAACTGAGGCCGAGGTCTCCGAACTCGTGTCTGGACTCAGACATGCGGCGGCGCTTCACTGTCATCGATGACAACAGGACAGCCATCAGACCCCCACCTGAACTCAACCACCCAATCGCTGTGCGCCTTCGACAGCGACCATCTTCACACTGTGAGTGCACATGCATATGCACATTTGATCTCAAATTGGTCCCCACAAAGATGGAACACCAGTATACACACACACTCTCAGCTTATGATGAAATTTTTATATCTTTAGATCTGTTCCAGTCATATCTGATGAATATGAAGAAGTAAAATTGATTACAGGTGGACTATAGAACTGATTTTGGGCTGTATCCACAAAGGAGCTCATCTCATCACTACTAGACCTGCTAAAGGGAACCAGATGTTCCGGACCTGCATTAGATAAGATCCCTGCTAACGTTCTTAAGGTCATTCCACAAAGCTACTAAGAGCCACTTTTACTGAGGAAGTGAGAGAAGTCCTGAGATAAGACAAGGGGTTGAAAGGTTACCCTAGATTAGAGAAAATTGTATGATCAGTCTGTGTCACTGAATGCAAAATAAAATATTCATCAATACACAGACGGTTGGGAAAATCTGGCCCTGAAACAGGAAAAAGAAAAAATTGTTTAAAAGGTTTATCTTTGTATTTTTATGAAACACTGATGTGTGACCTGTAGTACTTGACTGTTGGTGAGCAGGTCCTCAGGACTTTAGTTATCAGCTCTAAAATCCATTTTGAACTCAGAAAGCTAGGACTGACACAGCTCTTACTCTTCTAACTCAGCCCAGATTATTATGTGAATTCAGCCCCTGAACAGATTAGAAGGAGACAGTTTGATCAGTTTCAGGACAGGAATAAAAATATTCACTCTTCTTCTTCGTTAGAGGACAGGTTTCATGTTCTGTGGTTCTCTGGTCCCTTGACTTAACTGTTGAGATCAGTAGACCAAAACCATTAGAACAAAGCACTTTGTCGTTATGTGTATTCGGCTGCGTGTTGTTTTTTCACTTATTGTATATTCATCAAGTGACGCCACATGGTTTCTGTCCCCGAGGCTGAGAAACTCTGGCCTGATTCAGCTATTTTAAAGGAGATATTCTAAATTTAGGAACTAAGCTCATTCACTTTCTGTTGAGAGAAGAGTTGATTAATGCTGTATGGTAAATATAATTTATAATAACCTCAGTCAGTCCCTTTGGCTGCTGTAGTTATTTAGGATAGTGTGAGCAGATGAGATGTATCGTGAGTTAGAAAAACTGCGTCTACGCAAATAAAAGAAAATGAAGTGATTAATTAATTTGTATCCACATGCATATTTTCCCGTGGCAGGTTTTTAATGGTTTGTCTTATCTGCCCTGTTTCAAGGTAAACCTCGACCTGTCTCCATGCCGGTGGAGTCGGTTATGGGTGTGTCTGACCCATCCTCCAAGCCTGGGGCTAAGGGAAGGAAAGGTAAGCTCCGCCCGTCGGGCGGGACGAGACGTGGCCCAGCGCCTTTAATCTGACCGTTATCAGCCACCGCCGCCCGTCTGCCTAATTAACAGCCATGGAGAAACCGCCGAGGGGCGAGGCCATGAGCTTTGAATTTTCACCTTGTCAGTCATTAACCCGTCAGTGCTGACGCTGCATGGATGGAGCTGTTTTCATTCACTGCTCAGTCTGGGTCTAACAGCACCTCACCTTGGGTCCGATGTGTGTGTTTTGGCAGTTTGTCCAAGATAACGGGCTGTTAACAGATTTTCAAGGCAGAACAGTTAAATAAAGATGCATTAACAGGTGGACTGTTTTCAGCTGATGCTGAGCATTAGTCGAACGATAGAGTTAAATTCTGTATGGACCTGTGAGCAGATGTATCATGTTTTATATTGAGTCATTTACATGGAAACTTCATCTTTAAAACACTCAAAAAACAACAACCACTTTAGTTATTTCTTTTTTTTTCTTTTTTTTTACAACTAGCTGTAATTTTTTTGTATCATAAATCCTTTGTTTCTTGTCATTTCTTGAATGAAATCACAATTTTATTTTATTTTTTTTTTAATAAACTGAGTGACCTGATTCATTTTAAGGTGTTAAGTAAATCTCTAAAACAAATGACACAAAAAAAAGAAAGTTGATGAGATTCCTCCCGGGGGGATTATTAACAACTAAAGGTTTGGGATTTGGGGCCGAAATAACAGAATAGAATCAAAATGTCTTTAAAGGTGAAACGTAGAGAAAAGTTAAACCGAGAGATCCAGTGATATTTAAAAGATGTAAGAGATTAGTTAGTCCAATAAAGGACAGAGGCGTCATTCCAGTTTTAAACTTGAAACTGCAGCAGACCAGTTGGCTCACCGTTCCCTTCCCGTGTTCCGAAACAGGGCAGGACATTCTCCACAGATACCTGAGCAACGAGGGGATCAGCGCCATCACGGAGGAGGAGCCGTGTTTCCCACTGCCCTACCGAGGACACCCGTCCGTTCGGGGCGTAGACCACATCAGAGGCAGCCAGTGCTTCATCAACGCCGACCTGCACAACAGCGCCACCATCCCTTACCAGGAAGCAGCGTCCAAAAAGTCAGCGTCCTCCGCCCCCACCGCTGTTTCTCCCCCTCAGGCCGTGACTAAACAGTCGACGTCGCTGCTCGGCGGCTGGCTGGCTCGTCTCAGGCTGCTCAGCCACTGATGGAGGCAAAGCATGGCTTCGATTTTATTAGCGACAAGTTCCTCTCATCAGGGTGTCTGCCAGAAAAAAGGGTTTTAAATGTCTAGGATGTCAACTGCTACAGCAGAAGGACTCGGCTCCACAAAGCTTTAGAGGTGAACTTCAGGTAAGAATCAAGGATCTTATGGTGGAGGAGGTCAAGATAGAAGGGAGAAATACCTACAACATCACATCTTCACTTACAGGGACAGTGTGGTCAAAGGTTGTTGTCAGGATTTTTCATGGCCTACTGTAGAGTGTTCAGTCATCAGTCAAATTTTCCACCTAAGTAACCAATAATAGAAAAATGGAAAATTGAATTCCGTTTAAACCCCCGCTTGAACCTGTCACTGTGCATCTGTGATGTACAGGTGTACTCTGGAACACTGACATCACTGCTTGGTGTCGTCAGAGGCAAAATGGGCCTGAGACCTGGATCCAGAGAGCGCAGCACAACAGGAAAAAAAACAGAAAAAGCCCCAATTTTACACTGATGTGATGAAGTAAACATACATTTTTAAGCCATGGCAGGAGGCTCCAGGTAAAATAATGTTGATCTGTCGGTTCATCACCTTAGTCCAGATCGAGGTATTTCAGCAGCTGCTGAATTGAACGACATTCATGGTCCCCAGAGGATGAATCCTGCATATTTTGGTGATCCTCTGACATTTCCGCTAGAGTCATCACAACATTTTTGTTTCTTATTGAAATGTTGGATGATTGAATGGGCCGCAGACATTCATCTTCCCCTCAGGATCAACTGTTAGAAGTTTGATTTCCTGACCACCCTCATCAGATTTTTAAATTGTCTTATGGCATTGTGATCAAATATCAGGAAAACTAATGACGTTCCCATCAGAGCACCATTATGTCTCAATACAGCATCACAGGGCTTCTGTCACAACTGTAAACTGTGGGGATACATTTTTTTCTGTTTTCTATTTGGAAAAGAAAGATTCAGCTAAGAAACTTTACATGAAGTGACTTTGTCCAGTTTGTTAACCATCTAAAGGGAACTTAGAATCAGTTCAAGACATGATTGGACAGTTCAGTGGATCTTAGTGTTCTCAGCGGTTACACTCCAGCTGCTGCAGTTCACCAGGTCCATCAACAGACGGACTTAAAACATTGATGTATCACCTCAAAGGCAAAAAGCTTGAGTCCAGCACCTGCTGCATCTGTGTCAGTTACTGAAGCCAGAAGATCCTAATGTGAGTTTGACAGGTTCAGACTCACCAGGGCAAACAATGTGCAACATACCTCTCATTAACTCTTAAGAGACACTTAGAAGGAAGTGAATTTAATTTCTGAAACCTCAGTATCTTATATTGACTTTGGAAGTCTGGAGACATCTGGGACGTTTTGTTTTTTTTTTGTTTGTTTGTTTTTTGTTTTTTTTAATACAGCTCATAAAAGTATGCATCTAAGCTGTGGTTTACCAAAGCTGCATCAAAGAAATATGGAAATATTTGTACCAGTCCTGAATTTGAACCAGTAACATATGAAAACTAGACTTTTCAACGTTGGACCTTCTCAACTTCCATACAGGACATCAGCCAACATGCAGCTAGTGCGTGAAAACAGAGGAAATGGTGATACTTTATGGCAACCAGAATCTGCTGAAAATGAAGCTGGTTTTTGTTTTCTACAGTTTTTGGTTTTCTTTTTATTTCTCAAATTATATGACAAGAATCAATGAGCAGATTTTAGAATCAGCAAAATCTAAACAAAATGTCAAAGAATCAAGGCCTTAATGCCGAGACTTTGTAAAATCAAACGTCAGTGTTTTTCTTGTTTTAAAAAATGGTGTAGCATTTCTAAACATCACAGCACCTTTTCTTCTTCATCTCAGGAGCCATTAGTGCCTCTAAAATCTGGACTTTTTTTTTGTCCAGACAAAAAAAATTGTAAATACGTTGCAGCTTTTATAGACTGTTTTTATTTTATCACTGCCAACTGAACTTCAGTCACATATCTGGGAAGTGGCTTCCCAGACTATATCAAATTAGCAGGTTAAGCAGGTTAAATAAGTGTTTATATTTACAAGAGCTCCACACTGTTATATTTCTGAAGCTTCACACAGCCCTGTTACAACAGTAATAATCTTGTTTTTAAGAGAAATATTTAAATAATATTGCAAAAATGCTCTAACAAAGCATTTTAATTGTCAAATGAACATGGCAAATAAGAACATTAATAAAATGGTTATCAACTTTTTTATGACATAACATTTCAAGAAATTAGTCTCAAGGTCATTATGATAAATGAAACTATATTATGTTTTACAGTAACAAAACACGGTGTAAAGAATTCTAAGTATTTGTTAAAATGCTGTCATCAAAAGGACAAACTGCAGAAAACACAAGCTATAAAACCTCAATTTTGCTTAAATTCTGGTTTTTAATTTTAGGTTTTAGGTTTTTAAATGCCACATTGTCCTTTGAGAAAATTTCCCTTGATCAGTTGAAATCTCATACTTCAGTTAATTCTGAAAACTGTTGCTTTGAGTCATCTGCAGATAAATTGATGCAGTTCTGCTGGAAGCTACTTAAAATTTCAAGCGAAACTAATAGATCGTATTTCAGGTGTGGCTTACTGCACTCTTGAAAAAACAGTGGTTCCTCTAAAGGGTCGTTGATGAACTCCTGTGTTTTAAGTTTCTATCATGAAAAAACCTTCTGAAGGAGTTCCTCAGGGAAACGTCATTGATCCTCTGATGTTTACTGTCTGAGGAGCTCCTTAAGTTTCCTCAAAGACCTTTTACTTTTGTAAAGTGTTTCTGATTCATGTCAGGTGCCTTTATACTAACAAAACATTATGCAAGAGTTAAGAAGCTTGATAAGAAACTGTAGATATCACAGGGGCAACCTAGTATTTTCTTTGCTGCATATGAATATGGAAATGAGTGGAAAAAAGTTTCTCTAACAGTTAAAGAGCTTAGATTTTTGGTTTCTGAACTCATTTCAAATTTAAAGTGAGACAGTGTAACTTTTTAAAGGAAAGGATACAAAATTCCTCATCTAACAAATAAAAAGATATTATCAGTGGTGGAAACGATAGAGATACTTAAATGAAAGTACCAATATACTTAAAGGGAAGTACCAATAATTATTCTGTTATCCCGTTAAAGTCCTGCATTTAAAAAAAAAATACTAGAGAAAAAATAAAAAGATATAAAAATCAAAATATGCCTAAAGTACCAAAAGGAAAAGAACTCACTACACTGAACGACCAGTTTCAGAATAATTAATATTTTATTGTTGCAACTGTTAAAGTTGGGGCTAATTTTAATGACTTTATATACCACTGGGTAACTTGTCTCCCTTCTGAAATCAGTAAAGTCTTTTTTCATTGTTACCTATAATAATAAATAATTTACTTGCACATTATATCTTGTTATTAATCTGAATCTGCAAAGCAACTAGTAACTGAATTTATCAGATGAATGTAGCAGAGTAAAAAATACATTTGCCTCTGAAATTCAGTTGAGTAGATTTATAAGGTAGAAAATAATCAAAATACCCCTGTAATAAACTGTAATTCGCTACAGTACTTCAGTAAATTTACTTAGTGACTTTCCCCCACATAAGCAATAAAACACAGTGTCACTTAAATCAAAACACTCAGGGTTTTTCCCATTGAAGTTTTACTTGGTCTGGTACAACCAGCAGCTTATGGCGGCTAAGGTGTTTAGCTGAAATTATGGAGTCATTTTATTGATTTTTAAATTTTTTTTTTAATATCTTATTCCCCCCAACCCTGCTCATGATCTCAACTCAGCTCGATGAAGAGAATCACGGGAAATATAGAGAAATCCATCATGCCGTCATCCTGTAATTACCCCTCGTGGCCCCAGAGGCCGCTGTTCAACTGCAATTACATAGTCTTACTTAAAGGTGAAAATTCTTCGCTTGTTTATCTTTCAGGGACGCTAACGTGTTCAGGAGTTTGTCATTTTGACAAACCAACATGTAAAATAATCTGAATCTGTATTGTCTTTTTTTTTTTTTTTTTTGTTTTGTATTTTGTAACGGTTACTTTGTTTAACTGGTCTGAATCTTTATGTTTAAATCTGAGTTATTCCAGAGCACTGCAGTATGATGCCCCTGTGATGCTTTGTAACATTTCAAATAAAATAAAGAGCAGTTTGTTCTGAAATCTCCTAACTTTGAACTTTTCACAAGACGTAACTGTTCTGCTGATTTGGAAAGCGTGTAGTTGTAGCAAAGAGAGATTCTCTGAAAAGTTTTATTTTAACTCCGACACCCTTGGTTTCAAAAATTAACCTGTAGAACAAAAACATTTAAAAAAAAAACACATTTCCTCTGTAAATTAATGATGATATGTTCCCATTACAAAGGGAAGATGTTTTATTTCATTTCATTGAGCTTTGAAAATTTTTCACATTTGGGACATAAATTGTGTCTTTTTCTAAACATATGATTTCAAAAATTATAACTTTTGAATGTGTCTTGAATTGAGTTTGTTTTCTCCCATAACTTTAACTGGCTCTGGATTCGCTGTGATTCAGCTCACACTCTAAAATGCATTGAATTTTATTTTATTAACCTCTATAAAAATCCATAGTAATGAAACTATCCTCAACTCTGTTGTACATCTTTGAATTATTTTTCAATGTATTTTTCCACATCTAGCGCTTTAACAACAACAGAGCGAACCCCATCTGCTGATGAAGGCTGTGACATGGTGGAAAGCTCTGCAATAAGTGAGTGGACCTTGAGTTACAGTCTGTTTTGTGTTCTATAGTTTATTTGACTATAAAGCAGAAAGTTGAATGTAAAATACATCAGCAGGGAATCAAAAGATTCAGTAACTAGATGATAAACATAAGTCATCCATTAATAAAGTGTTAATATACACAATACATCCAACTACAGTTGCTGCTGATGTTGAGTTTTTGAACTAGAAACACAGAGTGGGGGTGGTTGATAATTTAGATAACTAAATAATACATTATAACGACTCTCATGTTGCTGTTATAACCTTAAAAAGAACCTAACGCAAGTCTGAAGCTTTTTACAATTATGATGGTAAAGCTCCACCTAGTGGAGACTGTTAGTACGCATTGGGGTCAAGAGTTGGTCAAACAGCATGGAAAGGAATCTGAGAACTTCTCTGGTCTGATGAAACCGAGACTGAACTCCAAGCATTAAGTCTAATGAAAACCAGGAACTGCTCATCCCTACGGTGAAGCATGGTAGTGGGGGCATCATATTATTTGGGGGGGGGGCTTCTCAGCAGCAGGGGCCGGAAAACTGATCAGAGCAGAGGGGAGAATGAATGTAGCCAAATATGGGGAAGAAAACCTGCTCCGGAGTTCATGCGATTCGAAGGTCGTGGCCAGGATGATGCAGGACTTGCTTGGAGACAAGTGTCTGATTGTCCTAGAGGGGTCAAGCCACTGACACTGAAAACTACAGAGAGTTCAGGCCAACCACACCTACACGCAGCAACACTTCAGTTTTTATGAACAATGAAGGTGAATTTTTTTAATTTTACTTTCTCCTAGTAAAAAATATTCACTATCCAGCCACCGTGCCGTTAAAAGACGGATATGTCATTTGTTCGCTGTCGACCGCTAGTCGAAGCTTCAGTGAGATCAAACGGCCACAGTCCCCTCCGAGCACCGATGATCAAAAGATGCCTCGACTCTAAATATTAGCATCATCTGAACCCCCTGCAGGGTTTTTTCTCTAGCAACAGGAAGGAGGCCGTGGGGGTTGGGGTGGGGGTGGGGGGTGACGTGGCGTCTGTAAGTGTGATTTTGACTTTGCGGTGCGTCTCGGTGGCTTTATAACTTTCACAGGCGATGCTGAGAAAACTTCAGTTCCTCTTCCTCCGAGAATCAGTCTGCCTGAAAAAACGTCAACCCAGTGGACGTATGGCCTGAAAACAAGACCCGGTCTAGGTTTTTCTTGGCCGTTGATTCTGTAACTTTGGTGCATTTACTACTGAAGTTCTACTTCCTGTAAGAACCGGTGACCTTCAGGTCTGTGGAGCATCCAGAGTAACAGGGTTTCCATAAATTTCTATTTTCTATTTTTTTTTATAAGTTTATTATAGGTAGAAATCTCCGAGATATTTTTACATCTGGACAAATAAAACCAGAAATATCTGCAGGGGTAACGTGGCACTACAGGTGAGTTTCTTTTTTCATTTTGAAGGTGCATAATCTAAAATCAGGCTAGGACCATTTTAGAATCAGTTACAGTCACTCAACATTATTCATGAGAGTTGTTCTCTCCGCATAGAAGATTCAATGACCAGGGGTATGAAGTTGTGATTCTTCTGACATAAAACGAGGACAAAGACAGTAAAATTTAAGAAGCTTTAGGTTAAGTTCAGTGAAAGGAATGAAAAGTGCCATCACGCAGGTAAAAATGTTCCTCGTTTGATTGAGGAAAAAAAAGTCAAAATTCACTGACCGTGACGATCCGGTTCATGTCTCCTCTGTTTTAGGTTTTTTTTTTTACTATATCACATGATTTTCAGCAGCAGCTGGAAGTTTGATCGATTATATAGATTTTTGGATGTGAAGATATTTCTCAGCGTGATTGAAAGCTCTGGAACGGCTACTAAAGGGACCTCGGGGTTTCAAGGGCTGGTTCCACAGAGGCACTGACTCTGGCTCAGCTAATAGTGTTTTTGAAGGTGATAACTTTTCACTGGACACGGATTTTTGTTTTACTGATCCAACCTGCAAAAAAGGAAAAAAAAAAAAAAACAGGAAATCTCTGGTTTGAAATTAGCCACTAAGAAGCCAGGAAATGACTCAACATACACAAACTCAGCAAAGGATTTAGGAGTAGGTGCCGAGCCAGTGCAGGTGTCACTGGTATTTTTGTGAGATCGTCTTGACTTGCACTAGGAGCAAGTTTAAAACTGGTATAAAACCACTGGCCACTCTTGAATACCGTTGCGAAACCGAGCTCAGGCTGCTTCCTCGTATGTGTGCGACGAGCTCGGGGTTACAAAACGCTTCAAGGAAAAAAAGAAGTTAGTAACCAAAGGCAGAGATGAGGGGTTCCAGCCTCGGCAGGCGCGGTTTGCTTTGGTTGAAAAAGGACAAAAGATTTACTCCGGCTTTCGTTTGGTTTACACCAAAAATATAAATGACTCAGACTTTGTCATCTGCAGCGCTGAGGCTAGAGCCCTTTTTTAAACAACTCGCAGGTGCTTTTTGTAATATTTGTCCTTTTTGCAGTGGCCATTGTTTGAGCCACAGTAACTATTTGAAATATACATAAAGAGCAATAGAAAACACGATCATCAAACATAAAATATATCAAATCAAACGGTTTAAAATCAAACCCAAAACACAAACAGAACTACTGAAATTAAAAACTACAAATTTATGGATTTATGGATGTGTAATCATAAAAATCATTAAAGATATAGCTCTTTCGGGAGAGTAGGTCCCAGTGAATCTAAAAATACATGTATCATGCCTGTGTGTTCGGATTTGACTGAGTTATGACTCAGAGAAGAAGCTTGATTCTTTGATGCCATTTTTATCAAGGGAGCACTGAGGTAGCCGCCACCTGCTATAGGCCCGAGCCTGAAACTGTGACCTCTGACCCGAGCCGCCATCTGCTGTCCCTCCTCTCCATGAGTCGGCGGCGGGTGTCGGTCAGGGACCTGGGCGAGGGTGACTGTCAGGGCTGGCTTCACCACAGGAGGAGGGGGCGCAGCCTCCTGGGGAGCAAATGGAAGAAGAAATGGTTTGTCCTGAAGAAGAGTTTTCTGTACTGGTACACCAACAAGACGGTGAGTCACAGCACAGCTTCTTTATTTATTATTTTGTCAGCTTAGACTGTCTTTTGGTAACTTGTGGTACTTTGGGTCTGGGTCTGATCTTCCTGGTTCCTGCCCCTTCCCTCTAATGCAAGAAAATCAGAACACTGCAGCTTACAATGATGTTTTAGACAAAATTGAGCTGCAGACTTTGTGGCAATGGTTTTGAGAAGATCCCCCACGAATCCAACTCCCCTTCATTTTCCCAGTTCTCCCAGTTTAATGGGGAAGATCTCGACTTGTGTGTGTGTGTGTGTGTGTGTGTGTGTTAATGTGTATGTGTGTGTGTATCTATATGCGTGTACATATGTGTGTGTGTGTGTGTGTGTGTGTATATATATATATATACATATATATATATACACATATATTTATGTAAGAATGCCGCATGTTAGCATTTGGGATCTGGCCTTAGAAATAGGTCCCTGAACAAAATTGAAGTTAAATAAAGTCCCAGATCAGTGAGACGGAAACAAGGCCCCAGTTTCACAGCTTGTCAATGCTTCACAGCTCACACAGGAACCCGAGAAATAAATCACACAGGAAAAGACACGTGACTCTCTGCAGATTCTCTGTGAGTCAAACTGTGTGTTGTGTTGTTCTCTCTCTCTCTCTCTCTCTCTCTCTCTCTCTCTCCTCTCCCTCTCCCTCTCCCTCTCCCTCTCCCTCTCCAGGCAGAGAAAGCAGACGGATTCATCAGCCTGTCCGGCTTCACCATCCTACAGGCCAAACACTGCAGGAGGAAACAGTACGACACGGGTTCATTTCTGTGTGTGTGTGTGCGTGCATATGTGTGTAACCGTTTCTCAGATCTTTTACCAGGATCTTTCTGTGGTTGGGGCCCGGCCCATGAACGGGTTCTGGCCCTCAGATTCACCAAATATTGCACTAAAAGTTTTTTTAATTTTCTTTATTCTACCCTTAAATATTTTGGACATAATCTCAAATTGTCTCACCTAAAAAACAAATACAAAACAAAGCTCTACGACATAAAACGTGGTGACTGGAGAGCGACAGGTATCACAACAGTCGGGCTTTTAGAGGAGACCCCTGGGGGGTCGTGTCCCGGTTTCATGTAAGTGACCCGGTCTTTGTGCTCTGTGTTGTTTCAGCGCCATCACAGCCTCTCATCCGCTGGTCGAGACCATTTTCGTGGCCGCTGAGACTTTCACAGAGATGAATATGTGAGCGTTTTATCCTTTTTCTACTTAGTTTCTTTTAGCTAGGCTGGCGACGTGGGTCTAGGGATATTTGGTCCAAAGTGTAATATCTCAACTAATACTGGATAAATTGCCATGTAATTATTCATAAACATTCATGTTCCCCAGAGGACGTATCCTAGTAACTTCATCCTTTGACTTTTCCTCTAGCTTCACCATGAGGTTTTAATTTGAGTTGTGAGTGAAATATGTCTAGACTGTTGGATTAATTGCCAGGAACTTCAGAACTGAGTGGTGAGGAAGTGCCGTGGCGCTAGAGGAAACACTGCGGGGGGGGGGTCATTAAAATAAAAAAGAGGTAATCCTCTGGGGAGCAGGAATGCAATCAGGAGAATTTCATGAAAATCCTTCTTTTGGATTTTGATATTTTATTGTCTACAAGGCCAGATTTTTGGTGTTGATGGTGCCATAAGAGGGAAAGTCTGAAGATCTCCAGGATCATTAGGATCCATTTAACTAAAGTTGTTGAGAACTTTTGCTCTGGATGAACAATCACCCTTGTTTGTCCACACTGTGAGAAACTGAAGACCCAGAGTTCCTCTTTAATTATTTTTAATCATGCGGCTGTGATATGAAACCGACGGGTCGTTTCGTGCATCGTGTTAAACGTTGCGTTGATGCAGCATCAACGTGTGTGCGTGCATGTGTGTGCGCGTGAATGTGTGTTTTACAGGTGGATCCAAAAACTGTCGGAGGCCATCGTGCAAAGTGAGCTTCTCCAGGTCGAAGGTCAGAAGCTCGATGACACAAAACAACACCACAATTATTCATAAGGAAACACATTTATAAAATAAAGAATATGAAGGGATAATATCAATCATCCCTCTTTCCATTGGCCTCTTACTCCTCTTGTGTTTTGATTAAACTTCCAGTTTTTCTTTCGTTTAACCTTTGTTCTTTATTCTCCTCCTGTTTCCTGTTGGACCCTTTTCTCTTCCTCCCATCCTTTCGTTCCTCCTTTCTCTCTTTCCATTCCATTCCTTTCTCTTCAACCTTTCCGTCTTCCTATTTATAATTTTGTTCTTTAATATTTCCCATCACTCCATCTTTCCACCCATCCTTATATCATCTTTATTGTTTCTTCTATACTTTCCTTGCCTTTCTTTTTCCCTCCTTCCTTCCTTCCCTTTCCCCCTCTTCCCATCCGTCAACCCTTCTTTTACTTTCTTTTTTCCTTTATGTGACCTGTGTTTTTCTTCCCCACATTCCTTGATGACATTAACCTTCTTCGTACGTTCTGGACCACATTTATCCATTTTCTTTCTTCCTCCCTTCCTCTCTCTCCTCGTGCAGTGTGCTACAGCGAGGGCAGTGACCAGGACACCGACGAGTGTTTGTCGACTTGTTTGAGTGGCTCAGAGCAGGAAGCAGCAGAATCTGAAAGCGTGAGTGCGAAACGTCCCCGGCGGCATCTCTTCAGAATCCTCCGGCCTTGGCCTCTGACAGCTTCTGTCCCTTCTCGCAGGCGGACGTCCTCCGGCCTCTCTTCGAGTCTCCGCCCTCCGTCCTCACCTCAACCGCCGGGGATGCAGGTAGAGGCGCCTCGGAGGGCGGGGAGCGCCTCCGCGGGCTTGAAGTGACCGGCGGTGCAGCGTCCATCCCTCTGACCCACGTCCGAGAGAGAAGAGACGGGGAGGAGGCTGTCCACGGTGAACACCTGGGACCACACCTGGTTACCAAAGCCCCACCTGCCTCAACTTGCTCACCTCTTTTTTTTTTCTTTTTCTTTCCCCTTTTTCCCAGAGAACCCACCTGATGAGATGCTGAGCCTCTACAACCAACTGAAGGCGGCCAGCCTGTCTCCGATGGGACGGTCCAGTCGCAGGGACTTCAGGGCCTCGTTCCTCAGGCGGAGTAAGGACGACAGGGTCAACGAGAAGCTCCACCTGCTCAGGATCCTCGGCAGCACGTTGAAGGTGAGTCCGGCCTCTCGTCCTCGAGCCAATCAGAGGAGGGGA
This sequence comes from Istiophorus platypterus, assembly GCA_016859345.1. Lineage (NCBI taxonomy): Eukaryota > Metazoa > Chordata > Actinopteri > Istiophoriformes > Istiophoridae > Istiophorus > Istiophorus platypterus. The sequence continues at coordinate 21,321,565 of CM029133.1, read as the reverse complement.
GGAAAAAGAGCCGAGCTGCTGACGGACGAGACGGATAAGAACCATCTACAAATCCTGCAAGTTACGACAGAGTTCAGGAAGTAACTGAGTATGTTCAATTCACACTACTTCAGGGGCAAATATTCGTTTCCCTGCATATTTATTTCACCACACATTAATTTCTACTTTGAAGATCAAGCTTTTGCTCAAACATGAAATATTCTGTTTAATAAAATATGATTTGTTCAGTTTCCACACTCTGCAGTAAATCTAACATCCAGCACCACCAAAAAAACTTACTCCATGTTTATAGAGGAAAAATTTGACCTGAAAACAGTCAACTTTTCAGTTTATTAATTAATTTGGTATAAACAAAGATTCTAGTACAAGTTGACCAGGTGTGATTCTTTAAAGAGAAATTAATCAAAAATGCTTCAACAGGCTTTACTATCATTTTTGCAAAATGTAATTCCAGGCACGCAAAACATAATCACTAGAAATAACTGTAGATATTTAACTAAAGATACAAAAATAAAATTGATAATCAACCCTGACTTCTGATGAAGGAACCTTTTATAGATCCTGGTCTTTTTCAGCAAAACATGTCCTAATATCCAGCTTTTAATTTTTTTGTGTATTTCTAAAAATTCTCTCTTCAGATGTGGATGTGGCAGAATGTGAACAAACATCAGTGTCACTTTTAGGGTTTTTGCAAGTTCAATTGCCTGTAAATGTAAAAAGGACTAGATAGTTTGTGTGTTTTCTATCAAAGATCCACACTTTGGTGACTGGGTGAAGAGTTTTAAAAACTAACTTGGTGAAATGTGAGTTTGCAGAGGAGGAAAAAAAACAAGTTACTTTTGCCGTAGACTTTTCACTTGTCATGTTTGAACTCGTTAGAAACAACACCAGAGCTTCTACTTTTTAAAACCCGTAAGTTGACTTCAGCTGCTGAATCAACCAATGAAATGAGGTTAAAAAGAAAGGATGCCGTTGTTTCATTAGCCTGGATGTAAAGACTCAACTCTCCGTGCTCCTTGTACCATTCAAACCCTCTCTCGCATCCCCCAGGCGAAGGAGGCGGTTCTGGCGGCTTTGGACCGGTTCCCTGCCGAGCCGGGCCTCACGGCGCCGGCGTACAGAGAGTGGAGGTGCTCCAACCTCGTCCTGGTGCAGGAGATCTGCGGACGCGACTGTGGCACGGAGCCCCCCCTCCCAAGGGGAGCTGAGGGGGGTCAGGGGTTTATGAACAGAGACTCGGGGCACGTTAACACCAGTGAGGATGAGTGAATTAACACTGAGGAGTGTGGTCACGCTGGTTCTGTTAACAGTTGGAACAAGGAGAACAGGTTCTCACTGAATCCAATGAGACCAGACAGAGCAGCGTCCAAATGTTTGGATCTTGCCAGACTCAAAACCTCCCATGAGCAGCAGTATGTTAATGCCATATGTTGCCATAATTGGGTTGATGGTTCTATTCCTCCCGTCTGAAAGTGAGATTAATCACTATTTGCCTCCTTTAATCATTTTAACCCCTTTCCCCAAAAATGCAGCTGAAGCTCAGTTTGTGTTCGGGTCAATAAATTCTTTTATAGTTTTTTGTTCTGTATATTTTTCTGCAGTATGTGTTTACAAGGTTAAAATAACCTATCGAGACTTAAACTTCGGGGACAAATGAACCTGGTCTCATCTCAACTTGGTCCTACAGCCTAACTGAACCAGACCGGAGTTAATAAAACCCAGGATGCAGAGGGAAAAGGATTCTCTCCACAAGGACGAGAGGGACGTCAAAAACTGCAACAACAGCGACAGTAAACAAATTTATTTTGTCATCTGCATTTACAGCTGGAATTCTGGGAATTCAAACACAACGTCTTTGCCTGTGAGCTTCTTGTAGACACCGGAGAAGGTCTCGACCTGAAAGACAGCAGGAAGACGGACGTCAGCTTCGGTTTTCACATCAATTCGACTTGCAGATATTTATCAGTAGGACGGACTTCGAGCCGTTTCCTTAAACAGTTCCATGGTTGAATGCATGAACTTAAATACATTCAGTGGGACTAAAACAAACATTGATTTTTCTATTCCTAATTCTTTTTTTTTTTTTTTTTTTTTTAACAGTCTAAGTGATGCCAAATTAAAAACATCTGTCAAATTAAGGAATGCTGTGTCTTAATTTGCCTATTATAAAATTTGGAAAACAAAGCTAGCCAACTTTTACAGTATTGAAAAAAAAATGTAAAAAACCCACATTTCAGAGCAAAAGCAATGATCCTGCTGATGGACTCATTTCAGCAACAATTCAGATATTTAAGTAACAAAAACCAACATTTATCTACACGTTTGCTTCTTTAGAATCAGTTCAAAGACAATTTGTTTATTCAACACCAGCATCCTTAAAACTCTGATGTCAAACACAATGTGCACTGCATGGTTTAGCTCCCCAGTAACGGCCCCACAAGGACTCTGGGAAGATGTAGGAATATGCAGGACGCCCGTCCTCGCCGGCCTGCGGCCGGGGACTGAGCTTTCTCTCCGACGTCGTGGAACGGGACTGTACGTCTCGGCTCAGAGCTACGCTCCCATACGCCACCAGGACAGAGCCAGGAGAGCAACTCGCTGGATGTCCACGTCGGGTCCGACTGCCCCCCCCCAGTCACCAAGGTATCCGGACCCCACCCGCACTTACTTTGTGTTCAACATTGTTCTGCTGCGCCTTGTCCAGGTGGACCTTGATGAGCCTGCTGCTGTCCAGTTTGACCCTGATCCTCTTGCCCACGATCTCGCTGGGGAAGACCAGGTCCTCCAAGATGGCGTCGTGGACGGCGGTCAGAGTACGGCTGGGGGGCGGATCAGAGAAGAATCACATCAATCCTGAAAGCCAGCCTCCGTTTACAGAACCAGAGCTGAAAACAGTCGTGCTCCATAGAATATAAGATCAATCTAATTTTTCTGATATTTGATAATTTGGTCAATAAATATCTAAAAAAAAGTTAAAAGTCTCATCATAATGTCCTACATTCTTTTTGTCCTATTTTTGATTTTTAGTTCTTGTGATGCGAGACCAGGAAAGCAACGAATGCTCACATTTGAGAAGCTGGAACCAGAGAAAATTCAACACTGACCCTGGAAAAAATCACTTAAATTAATATAAACTGAATTATCGCTGCTGCTCCAAATTAAAAATCTGAAAATGTGTGTTATGTCTCAGTCTAGAACTCAGACATTTTGTGGAGAAGAGGATGGAACCATCAGGTTAATCATTAGAAAAACTTCAGCTGTGGTTCTGATCAAAGCAGAATGATCAAAACCCTTTTTTTGGCAATTCTGACTTTGCATATCTGTATCAAATTAAAACCTAAAAAGCTGAACAAGTGTATTTCACAACACTTTTCCATTTAAATACAACTTCAAGGACTTAACACTAAAATACCTAACTTAAAAGTAATGTTTAAACTGTAATTACACTTACAAAAAGTTCTTTGTTTCAGCAGTTATGTTTAAGTTTTGTATAAACAATGTGCACTGCATGGTTTAGCTCCCCAGTAACGGCCCCACAAGGACTCTGGGAAGATGTAGGAATATGCAGGACGCCCGTCCTCGCCGGCCTGCGGCCGGGGACTGAGCTTTCTCTCCGACGTCGTGGAACGGGACTGTACGTCTCGGCTCAGAGCTACGCTCCCATACGCCACCAGGACAGAGCCAGGAGAGCAACTCGCTGGATGTCCACGTCGGACACAAACCCAGTTCATAACTTTACTACTGTGAGCATCATTTTCAGGACTCGCACCGAGAAAGGAGAACGCTTTCAAGATGGAGGAACCTTTTTCCGATTGTTAAAATGCTCAGATGAATTACAAACCATCGCAGAAACAGTATTTCAATGGCTGAATTTGATCTTCAGACTTAAAAAAAAAAAAAAACAACCCAAAACAGGCAAGAGCTGCTGAGGTCTAATTTTCACTGAGGGGGAAAAAACCAAACAAACCCATTTCTGACTAAATACCTTTTAAACTGTCCACTCTTGCAGAAGATGAAATAATTTAATTGTTTAATAAATATGTTCTCCATTTCCAGCTTCTAAAATGTGAGGATTTGCTGCTTTTCTTCGTCTTACACAATAATTTCTAGGTTTTGGACGGTTTGTCAGACAAAACAAGACATTTGAAGACATCACCTCAGGCTTTATGAAATTAGAGAACACTTCCATCATTTTCTGACTTTTTTTTTTTTAAATTGGCCAAACAGTCGACTGAGAAAAAAGCAGAATAATAATTAAGAATAACCACTAGTTTAAGCCCTCTTATGTTTGGGTACGATTTCGTTGCTCTAGGCAGTTTGATTATTGATCAGCTAAACTGCCTGTAATGGCCTAAGCTTCAGATCTTTTCACTCAAACGTTGAAACGGCAATGACCAGAAAAACATCAAAGATATTAACTATATTAGACCATCTTGCTTGTTATGCTCTCTGCTCAGGCAGCATGAATAAATCTCAGCCTGTGTGTGTGTGTGTGTGAGAGAGAGAGACCCTCAGCTGAGGATCCACTCACCTCCTGGGACGCTTCTGCTTATTCTTTGTGCGGCTTTTCCTGGTGGGTTTGGGCAGAATTCTCCTCTGAAAGTCAACAACATCCTCCGGTTAATCTCTCATCAGGCTTCACCGACATTGAAACAACAAAAAAGACAGTTTCTCTACTAAAAAAAAAAATTCATTAACAAAACCAAATCGGGGTCAGACTGATTTTCTGGGTCCAAACTGGATTCGACCTCAAGATTTTATGTTCCTCTTGGTTTTACCAAACAGATTAATAAGTAGAAACCTGCTTGATTCTCTAACAAACATGGACAAAATTTTGGAGGACACACGATAGAGAGAATTCAATTAAACGGTTACATTTTAAAACTTCAGTAAAAAGGTGAAAATCTAACAGTATCTGGCTTTAACAGCCACATCAGTTGAACCCTGATGTCTAACACAATGTGCACTGCATGGTTTAGCTCCCCAGTAATGGCCCCACAAGGACTCTGGGAAGTTGTAGGAATATGCAGGACGCCCGTCCTCGCCGGCCTGCGGCCGGGGACTGAGCTTTCTCTCCGACGTCGTGGAACGGGACTGTACGTCTCGGCTCAGAGCTACGCTCCCATACGCCACCAGGACAGAGCCAGGAGAGCAACTCGCTGGATGTCCACGTCGGACACAAACAAGACATAAAAACAGGTTAATTCCACATCCCCTCTTCCTTCTTACTAATGTTACCGATAAGGATAATTTTTGAAAGCGTTTCTACATAGCTCATCTTGCACGTTATGTTTTTTCAAACTTGATAAAAACAGACTAAAATGCTGCTTGTTGTTGTTGTCAGGTCATAAACTTTGAAGAAGGTAACTTTAGACACAAACTGCTCTTTTTAAAGCTTGGTGAGAAAAAACAAATTGTAATCCATAATCAGCCTTGGGACATACAAGAAACAACTTGAAAACTTTGCTTTACAAGTTTGGAAATTAGTTTCTTTGACTGGTTGGTGAAAGTTTCTGCAGAGTTCAGCAAGTTTTTTAAAGAAATTCTATTTCCGCATAGCAATAAATTTAACATCCATTTCACAATCCAGTGTGAAGGAATGATAAAGCGGGAACAACACAACCTTATCTATTCTCTCATATCTTGAGGTTGTCCATGCTGTATGCTACAGTAATACACTAATGGTTTATTTAAGTTAATGTGACACTGACCAGGATGAATTGCAGAAAACCGATGGATTAACCAATTTTAGGGAGTTTGTAAATAAATAAATAAATCAACCCTTTCCAATTATGGACTGATGATTATCTCACTACGGTGGCAGCTTGACTGAAATTCCACACATACACAAAACAGGACCCAACAGCCTCCTGCAGCTTGATCCACTGCCACAATCCCACTACTGATTTATAATTGTGTGATGTCTCCCGACAGTCTGCTATCAGACACAAAAATAACATTACTGTTGACGACGGGCAGGAGAAAATACTTTAGTAACTTAAAATCATTAATTGTTATAGATTGTAAGACCAGTAGATACTCTGCAAAGGAAAACAATGGTTCTATGTTATTACAACCTTAGATCAGAAAAGAGAATTCGTGAAAATTGGAGAATAAGCTCAACTTTTTTTTTTTTTTTTTTTTACAGCTGTGGATGCAGAGAAAACCTTTAACTCTGATGAGGAACAACAGCCTCAACGCCCACATTTTCATTATGAAGCCTGCACTGGACAATCTGGGGACGGTCAACAGTCCTCAGCTAGTCCTTAGATACATGTGGACAGTAGGAATGAATCCCTACGACCTTGCAGCATTCAGTCTGGGGTTGAAGAGCCGTCCTGGGGTCCGGGACAGAATCCACATCCCCCTCTTAAACCTGTGGTGTACCATCATCCTCACCTGTGCAATGAAGACCACGTGCTTTCCGCTGAACTTCTTCTCCAGCTCCCTCACCAGACGCACCTGAATCTTCTGGAAGGACTTCAGCTGAGGAACGGGAACGAAGATTATGATGGCTTTCCTGTTGCCACCAACCTCAATTTCCTAGAAGTAAAAAAAATTAATAAATAAATAAATTGAGTTAATATTCTGCGAGAAATTAACCATCGTTCTAGAGTCTGAAATGCAGAAAACATTTAAAAAATACTGTGTAAAGGACAAATCCGCCTCACTTAACTGAATATTGTTTCTATAACATACACAGTATCAGTAAAGGCTTGATGTTGAATAGTGTGCACTGCATGGTTTAGCTCCCCAGTAACGGCCCCACAAGGACTCTGGGAAGATGTAGGAATATGCAGGACGCCCGTCCTCGCCGGCCTGCGGCCGGGGACTGAGCTTTCTCTCCGACGTCGTGGAACGGGACTGTACGTCTCGGCTCAGAGCTACGCTCCCATACGCCACCAGGACAGAGCCAGGAGAGCAACTCGCTGGATGTCCACGTCGGACTGGATTTTTTAATTTCAGCGTTTTCACATAACTAACATGTCTCAAACCAGATTTTTTTCTAAACCAGAGACTAGGTTCAGTGACAAGCGCCTACCTTTGCTGCAGTGATGTTCAGCTCTCTCAGCTGAGCCTTCAGGTCAGAGTTCATCTCCAGCTCGAGCAGAGCCTGTGGGGAGGAGGTTAAAAATCAGCCTGGGAGGTCGGTATTTCTACAGTTTAAAGCTACTAAGTATGAAGCTGTTCCTGCTCAATTTATATGCATTTGAACTGAAAATACTGATCTGATTTGAAAGTTTTTCATTCTGCAGGATTTTGGATCGATGCACAGAAACTATTCCTGGCATTTTCTTTTAAAGCACTTTACTTTCAGTGTGAAAAAATTTGCACAGCTCTGTATATCTAATTTAGGCAAGTGTGTCCACAGACATTTCACATGTAGTTCTTTCCCCGAATTCAGCTGACAATTTGAAACCTGTACCATGCAATCTAAAAGTTTAATTACACATGCATCTAAAATATCCTTCTCTATTCAAGTATAGACTTAAAATTCTGACTTAAGGAAGTAAACTCCTAAGAAAAATGTGTTTGGAGCGGTTACATCTTCTCCATGTTGTCTCAACGCTCCTGTCTTGTCAGCGTGATGCTGATTTTAACAGCATCACTTCACACAACATACAATTTTTAAAACACACACTTTCATGACTCCATCCAACTTTGAAATGAACATACATGATCTGAAACCCGGTCTTCTTACCTGGGAGATCCCAGACTCAAACTCGTCTGGCTTTTCGCCATTGGGCTTCACTATTTTGGCGCTGGTACTGAACATGGCCTTTGTCTCTGCATAGAGAAATAAAGACGTGGGTCACACACAAACACCAGTATATCAAAGACAGCTGACTGGCGTGAATCCTGGAGGAGCTCCTCTCAAACCAGCATGAACCACGCTCAAGACAAAACGGGAGCCGTGGGCTTCACCATAGCTTTCTGATATAGGACAGAGCTTAGGACAAAACAGTACTACTGTAATATAAACTGACCTAAATCTAGAGCCAGAAAAATTAGACTGGAATAGCAAAAACAAACTGCCCGGTCGATAGAATAATGGATCGTTAGCTATTGTAGCTTAGCCGGCTGTCACTTTAATTAAATTGTCCTGCCAGGATTTTGTTGAGGGTTATAAAAAGGCAAAAATACAGTAAATATTCTTTTGTTTTTAAATCTAAACGACTCATGAGCAGAACACAATAAACGCAGTCCACCGCCATCCTCCTGCCTGAACACATGCACGGCCTGCTAACTGCTCTCCATCTTCAGGACCAAGTCACCGGGGCGACTCTACTACGACCTATTTAGTGCTTCAAAACAGCCATCCGTCGCCGCAGACCGCATAATCTAAGGTATCAAGGACTAAACAAGTTTTACAGTGCGTACATTTTATAGTTTAAGTAAAATAAAGCACGTTTTGAAACAGAAAACTCAGGCCAGTGTAAAATGGCACGACTAACCTCTGTCAACGACGGCCAAGGAAGAGACCGGATCATCGCGAGAGTTGAATTAATCCAATGCGAGCGAACCGTGCTAGTATCGCGAGAGGTAGTGGAATCCACGCCTCGAGCCACAAGTGCTGCATTCAGGTACAATGGCAAAAACAGGAAAAGCAGAGGTTACCCCTTGTAACCAGACCTCATATATACAAACACACACACACACACACACACACACACATATATATATATATATATATATATGTGTGTGTGTGTGTGTGTGTGTGTTTGTATATATATATGTGTGTGTGTGTAGCAGTTCATTACCTAGTGAAACTAGGCACAAACAGTGGATAGATCCTGTGAAATTAGCTAAATCAATTGTAATTGTGTCGTTATCCTGCCCAAAGTTTGTTGAAAAGCCTGTAGGGACTTATGAGAAATGTGCGGTTTCCCCGACCCTGGACTACAAGTCCTAGTTTGGCCTGAACATTTTTTCATCTCTTTGTCGCTGGTAATTACGATTTAATCGAGACGAGAATGCCGCATCCAAGCATCGCGAGAGTTTGAGCAGGGAGGCTCGTTAAGCGTTGTCAATATTAACTTTTGCGTTTTATTCGACTCTTCTGTCGCTGCGTTTGTCGGGTTTAAAAGACTAATTCTGGCCGTGGACGGCTACGAGACCGGTTCCACCGCTGTCACGTTTGTTAGCAATACATTTTCGGGATTCGTGTTACTTTTGTGATTAAGAGGAAGCAAACAAACTAGCTAATAGCAAGTAGCTAGTTTTGGCCGCTGAATTCGTCCCACGTTTTTTCCGGGCTTCACAGCGAAACACACGCTGACCAGCGACTCGTAGCGATATTTGGCCGCTCGTTGATCCGGCGTCAGGATGTCAGCCGCCGTCGTCCCGCGGCGGGTCACCGACAGACAGTGATGCTCCGGCTGACGGGTCTCTTCACGGTAGTACGCAGGACCGTTTGCGGCGCCGCCGACGACATGGCGAAGGGCAAGTTCTTCTACGCAGTAAAAAGAGGCTTCAAACCTGGAGTGTACGGCTCATGGTGAGACTGTTCACGTCTAAATGCCTGCACACCTGGTTGTAAGAGAATCAAAGCCAGTGTTCCCTCAAGGTGCATTTTCTTAAGTGCGGGGCGTAACATGCCAAATTCCCTTTAGGTTTCCTGTGTTTTAACGTATGTTTTAGGCCTTACAAAACAAAACAAAACGAAAATGATAATTCACCAGTATTTTTGTAATCATTATAATCCACACTTTAATTCGGCACGGAAAAAAAAACGCTGGCAGTTGCTTTTACTAATAATGACATTTCATTTCCTACCTCAAAACGCACACTGGGTGGGGGCGGTGCTGAGAAACCAGAGGATGTCCTCGGGTGGTCTGTGGAGCATTTTAAGGCCATTCCACATTTATCAAAATAAATGATTGATGTGTAAGAAGCACTGACGTGTGATGTTTCTGAAAAACAAAATTGTCACGTTTTAATCGGAGGTTTGTGCAGTGCAAACCAAATTCCATTAAATGATCTGAGTATTTTTCGTAGGAAGATACAAAATGCATTACAAAATGGGGATTATGTTCAGGGTAAAGAGCCTCAGAGTGAGCACACACAAAATCCGTACTAATCAAGGCTAATATTCAGCTCATGATTCACCAGATTACAGATACCGCTAAATAGAGAATATGTAAGTTCTGGGAAGGTCTTTAGATTTTTAACATATGAAATTTGCAGGATTTGTCTTCCGATTGCTGCGGTGACCGATAATAATTTTGCATTTTTTTTTTTGCTGTTTATTTTAGGGATGAATGTAAGAGCCAGGTGGAAAAATTTCCATCTGCCTCTTTCAAAAAGTTTGCATCAGAGAAAGACGCCTGGGCGTTCATCAGAGGAGTTGAGCTTTCTGCAACTCCGGAGGTGGAGAAAGGTAGGATGGTCTAGACGGACTCGAATCTATTCCTCTATACAATCACCTGGTAAACTCTTGACTATTTCTAGAGGTTGTAAACATCAGTGCATGAGAAGGGGCTGATCTGAGAAAACCCCCTTAATTAAAAAGGTTGTTTTGATTCCAGAGGCAAATTAGTTTGTGTGTTTAGTTGTAGTGTCTTAGGAGAGGACACTAAACTAAACTTCTCCATAAATTCAGCAAATTAGCAAATATAATCCACACAAAAGCATCTCTCAATTTAAAATGACAAAAGGGGCATTAAACTTTGCTCTTTTGTCTTTCAGCACCCCAGAGTGTGGAGTCAGATGTCACTCTCCTTCCCAAAAGGGGCCCGGAGCCTCTGGAGTACATCCCTCTTGGCAAGAAGAGATGTAACTCGGACACAGAGGTGGCGTCGCTGACCAAACGAGTCAAAAAGTCAGAAAGCTCGTCTTCAGAAAGCACAGACAGATTCACGTACATGGGTAAGATAAATGTGCTAAGCTGATGTGGAGCTTTTACTCACTTCTTTTTCAAACTTGTGTCGTAATAGATTCTCTTTTTTTTTTTTTTTTTTTTTTTTAAATAAATGTGGGTAGATAAACCAGTATTATCTGTACTCCCCCCGTCCAGGAGATGCCGTGGTTGTCTACACTGACGGCTGCTGCTCGGCCAACGGGAAGAGCAGAGCCCGAGCCGGCATCGGGGTGTATTGGGGCCACAACCACCCGCTGTGAGAAAACACCCTCATTACAGACTTTCAGAATGGGATTGAATTGAAGATGCCCAGGCTCACAATCTCCATGATAATAAATGAAACCAATCAGTCCAGTAATTTGACACCCTCATCGGTTCTTTCCTGCAGAAATGTTGCGGAGCGGCTGCAGGGAAGACAAACCAACCAGCGGGCAGAGATCCAGGTAAACATTCATCACATTCGAGCTAAAATGATTCAGTTTTAAGGGTTAGACAGACATAATACATCCATCTTGAAAAAATATAATTGGATAAAAATAAAAACTGTACTACTGACTATGCTAAAATAGAAATACTTTGACCTGCTGTACTCCTCTGTTGAAGTCTTTCTAGATTTTTAGACAAAACCCACTTTATACTGATGTTTCATGCTGACCCACAGAGAAGAACACATTGAGCTAGCCAGTACGTAGCTCTGCTGCCAGATTTATTAAAACAGTGTCAGTAATAAACATTTACAGAGCTGAATGTACTCGAACAGTACGTATTTGTGTTGATCCACAACATTGTATAGGCTCTGTGGATCTCCCAGATCCTGAATGAAACTTTACAGTATGATTTTTTTTTTTGTTTGTTTTTTTTTTTTTTGTTTCCCCAAAACTGTTGAAATCGCACAGATACAAACGTTAACCAAGCTAACTTATGGTCGTGTGTGTGTGTGTGTGTGTGTGTATGTGTGTGTGTCTTTGTCTGTGTCTGTGTATGAACCAGGCAGCCTGCAGGGCACTGGAACAAGCCAAAGAGAGGAACATCACTAAGCTCGTTCTTTACACCGACAGCAAGTTTACAATTAACGGTGGGTATGAAAAGAACAGATTGAGACAAATCGTGGGAACATAAACGTGGAATCTGGTGAATCTAACTCTGACTGAATCTCTTATTCAATACCAACACGTCTGGTTCAGATTTTTGAATATTAGCGTATTAGGCCATAAAGGATAATTCCAGTTTATTTCAACCCGGTGTATCTTCCATGAATTCGCCTGTTGTGGCTCTGCGAGTCCTGCTAACTTTGTTTTACAAATGAATCATTTCGTCTCCAAAACTGAATCACAGAAAGTAGCTGCCTGGATCTGCATTAGCACCGAAATGAAACTAGTATAATCATCATCAAGAGACAGGCCTGAGGTCTTTGTGGCCTGTTTCCTGCAGGTGTGACCAGCTGGGTGAAGAACTGGAAGCTGAACGGCTGGAAGCTGAAGTCCGGAGGTCAGATAATCAACAAAGAGGACTTTGTGAAACTGGACAGACTCAACACGGAGCTGGAGGTGGTCTGGGTAAATATCTGCCTGCATTACATTATTCTCTTTTTAAAAATGTGTAGAAAATATAAATACAGTCTAATCACACAGAATACTCAGTAGTTACAGTAATTAATACTGATCTAAAGTGAAGGATTTAGCTGGTTATTTACCTCCTGAGAAAATGCTACATTTGCATTACCTGTGGGTTTAATCTTATATATTATCATATTACATAAGCTCATAATACACTATTTCTAGATACTGACAGACATAAAAAAAAGACCTTGCAGCCTTGAATTCAATATTTCCACTTCATCCTAACTGTTTGGCTAAGATGACCTTGTGTTTTTGTCTTGAATGTTCAACGTGACCTGAACCTGGACTCTTGGGAATTTAGCATTGAGCTGAAAGAGATCTAGATAAAAAAAATAAACAGAACATGTTGTGAAGGAAACCAAACATGAGGTTTTTGTTTTTTTTTCCTCAATATTACACCAGTAAGGTTTAATAACCAAAGAAAGATCTTTACCTGTGATGTGATCACTTAAACTGTGAAAGTAATGTTATTTTACCCTTCTCAAGAAAAAAAAAACAATATTATAGTTATTTGCGGGTGATTCTGTGTCACTTTGCCATCCTGTATTTTCAGCGATAATTTGTCATAGGTTTTGTTTTTGCAGGCTACTGCTCTTGGATAAATGGCCACAGGGGGGCGCTAGGGGCCCATTCAATTCAGAATGAACAGAGGGCGTGTGAAAGTGACAGAACCCTAAGGTTATAAAATAAGCAGCTCCCATAGTGGAAACAGAACCAGTGTGATGCTAGTGGATGGAAAATTTAGAAAAGAAAAAAAAAAAACGCTACAATAGAGAAGCATTTGCGTCTTAAAATAGATTCTCTACAATACACAAAGGTCTTTGATGACAATAAGCAAAGTTGTTTTCCTTGGGATTTTTTTTTCTCTGGTTTTGCCGGTGGACCAGGTTAAATCAGTTTCTGGAAAATCTGCCTTTTCACCTTGTAATTATGACTTTGGTGTTTATGCAAATACTATTTTAAGAATTGGAAACTCATCTTCATTTTAACTCAGAGGAAATGAATGCAGCGTAAGCCTCAGCTCAGGATAGAAAGTAAAATCTTGCAGTGGAAAACACCAGGTGCAAAGTAAGAGATATCTCTATGGGTCAGAAGAACTATTTTCTCTTTTTCACTCTCCCTCTCCTTCCTCCTCGTCCTCTAGATGCATATTCCAGGACACGCCGGCTACAAAGGCAATGAGGAGGCCGACAGACTGTCGAGAGAAGGAGCACGGCAGCCTCTGCCAGAGGACGACGATGGAGACAGAGATGGTCACCATTAAAAAAACATCTTCTGCAGGACTGAGCATGTGTACGCTGCTTTGACTGGGAGGTTTGTTTTTTCCTCACAGCAGCGCTTGTGACTAGACAGAATCTCAGATGGGATGAGTCTGAGTTTGTCAGTTTTTATGTTGGATGTTTAATTTAATTTGTGCTTCTGCTCTGAATAAAGTTCTCAGTTTCAGCTTTAACCGCCAGATATGTGTTTTGAGACACAGCGAGAAATCAAAGTCTGTCAGTGTGAAGTTTCCCCTAAAGCTTCTTTTACTTTATTTATTTAGGAGGGATGGAGGTGGAGACAGGGGAGGAAGGGAGACAAGGACAGATGAAGGAGGAGACGAGGACAGAGGAGGGGAGGAAGGGAGACAAGGACAGATGAAGGAGGAGACGAGGACAGAGGAGGGGAGGAGACGAGGAAGGCATAGGGAAGGAGATGAGGAAGGCGTAGGGAAGGAGATGAGGGGAGGAGACGGAGGCAGAGGAGGGAAGGCGATGAAGGCAGAGGAGGGGAGGAAGAGACTGAAGGAGAGGAGACATGAGGAAAAGCTGCATTGACGGAGGTGAGGAATGAAAGAAGCAGGAAGAGGGAAATGAAATTAGAGGAGAAAAGAGGAAAGGTAGGGAAACGAGGTGTGTGTTTGTGTGTGTGTGTGTGAGAGTGTGAGAGAGATGGAGCAGAAGAAACACGTTTGTGGTCTTCAGTATTTATTACTCAGTCTACATGTAGGGCCGTCATTCATTCAGCAGGAGGAGCCCTGCATCACTAGTACAGCCTCACACAGGACCAGTTTGAGTCTGACAGACATGTTAGATGCACCTTGTTTCATACATGTCATTTGGGGAATAATGTCTATAAATTACATTTAAATAAAGTTATTACTGTGAAATCGACTTGAGAGTAAATTAGATCTGAATCCAAATCAGGTAAATCCAGACTCATAAATAAACTGGGAGAAACTAAAACACTGTTACATTAAACAATATTGACAATAACTGTGTGGCGGCGCATACAGAGACATTGTGTTAATATGTGCTTGTTCCCAAGATACGAGTCAAGACTGAAAATGGCCCCGTTCCAGGCCAGAACATGCTCATCATAAAGTTAAAGGAAATTACAGTTTAATTTGGTAGATTGGCCAGATTAAATCTAGTCACACAGAGAGAAAAGGTGTCATTGATATTGGGCAGGTAAAAACAAAACCTCCTTTATTAAGATCCTCTTTAGCAATGATCAAAACAGAAGTTATTCTCTGAGAACCGGTCACACACAACATTAATGGACCGCAACACAACACCAGCTGATGGGATATGACACCAGACAAACTGAAAAACAATAATACATGATTAAAAAAAACAAAAAACAAATAAACAACTGAACAAAACGCTCCAAAAATGAAATACTTTGCCAGTAAGTGATGTGAAAATTCCAAGTATCTTGTTTGTCACTAAAGAAAATCTTAAATGAACCCAGCTGAGTAGTTACAGTAATTCAGAGATGAATGAGACTATATTACAAGTCAGAATTAAATGTTTAAAAGAGGGAGACTGAGCCAGGAGATGCCGTTTAAAGAAAAAACAAATAAAAAAAAAAAAGACTTGTTTCTTGAACAACAAGTACAGAAAAAGTTCAGTGAAACCACAGCTCTGTTGTTCAGTGCCGGGGTAATATCAGTTTAGCTCCAGTACCTTGTCCAGCATGATAAATATGTTCAACTGAAATTAAAGCAAACTGCTGATATAAGGTTTCTTAGTAACATATATACTTACCACAACAGAGTCAAGGAATGACACAGTAGTTTAGTATTAGACATATGAATGTCTGGTGATGTACGGTGTGAAAGAGATTAACTTCACAGAAAAGTAGATGTGTGAACATCTAATCCTGTATTTAGACGACACGTCAGCCCACTTGGGTTGTAGCCTCTAACTTGATTAGACTGAATCGGCTTATTTCAATCTCACTGGATCTTCAACAGGCAGAGGGGCTAATATATGAAAAAGGGCAAGTTATAGTGGGGGAAAAAAAGTATGAAATCAAACAAATTTCCTGTTTGTTGAGTCAAACTAACCTGAAAAAACTCAGTTTTCAAGCCAACCTGCATTGAAAGTCCTCAAAATATATGATTTCCAAGACAACCGAGAAACTACAATTGATGATGAAGATCAGGTAATGTGATTGAAAGCGCCAGTGCAGCCACTAAACTGACCTCGTGGTGAGATTGTTTTTCATGCCTAGAAGGAAATAGATTAACTGCTGACCCACCAACCACAGACAAAGGAGTCTGTAAGTCTGTAGAAACTGAGCCTGGAGAAGGTGAAGATGGGGAAGGGAAACTGAATGGAGCGTTTTGTTGCAGCTGCATAAATTAATTAGTCACTAGAGGAAAAAAGAGATTGCCACACTGATACGGCACTGTCACCTTATAAAGTCATCAGGGGTAATGTGTTGCCTATTTCTACATCACTGCATTGACGTTTGTGGTGGCTCCTTCACAGATTTTTCACTGCCTTTTTTAAACCGACAGATTTTTTATTTCTGTTCTAATGTATACTTTAAGTCCTATTTTCTTAGAAAAAAGTGAACAAACATGACAGTGTAGTGTCTGCTTCAATGCAAATTCACTTACTTTCTCTAACAAATTTCATTAATTCTTACTTGTTTCAAGCTGCATAGACTAAATTTTTTTAAACAAAGTGATATTAAAATGACTTGAATACAGTTTCTGTGCTGCTCTGTCAGTTTTTATTCACTTGTTTTAGCAAAAATAAGGTTTTTTTAGGATGTAATTATGTATAGAAATTGTTCCATGAGACTGGGTTTTCCACATTAAACTGCCCAACAGCTTATAAAGTACCTCAACTAATTACAATTTAAAAAGGCTTCTTACACATTAAGTATCAGTGATAATAATCCTCTCATATATATGCATAATACAACACAATAGTCTGTATAATGAGTACTTTTGATACTTAAAGTAAATTTTGTTGATGATGCCTAAGGAACATTTTTGACTGCAGGACTTTAACTTGTAATGAAATATTTCAAAGGTACTTCTACTTAAGTAAAGTACCTGAGTATTTCTTCCATCACTGCTCGGACAGACTCACAGTACGTGTTTATAGAAAATGATCTCCAGTTTTCTTTCTGCAGATGGAAATGTAGGAGAAATTAAGAGATTCACCCCTCCTCCCTCCCTCCCTCTCTCGCTCCCCCCTTCTTTCTCCTCTTCCCTCCTCCATCCTCCTGCAGCCGGTCAATTGGTCGGTGTCGATGTTTGGAAGCGGCAGGACGGAGGCTCGGGGTTCCTCGCTCTGACCTCGACCGCTGCCTTGCGGCGAGCGTGGGGCACCACGACCCCGCCAGGGGCAGCCCGGTCTGAGAGAAAACGCCTGTAGGAGGTCAAAGATCGCCCCTCAGCAGCTTCACCTCCTGGCTGGCTGGGCCTCGTTAGCACTCCTCCTCAACACACACACACACACACACACACACGCCTCCTCAGCAGACTGAGCTCTGGCATCCGTCCGCCGCTGCCCTGCTGGAGGGGAGGAAGACCGAGCAAACTGTAAAGAAACTTAACAAACCAGACATTAGAAACATCCTGCTCGCACTCCGGTTAGAGGTTTTGTCAATTTTTAGACCAGCAGTCTCTAAAATAAAACCAGAATGTTCCGCCGGGGTTGAGGAACTCTCTGACACCTCAAACCGCCTGACACTGCGCGGGGGATGTTCGCCGAAGTGCTCTCGCAGTGCTGATGGGGAATAAAAGAAAACTCAGGGAAGAGAGAAAACTTCATGCAGGAAAAAAAACAAACAAACTTCTGGACGGAAAATAAGGCCAGGCCTCGGTGGGTGTTGTGGCGGAGTTGCTTGAGTCCGAGTCGTAATGTTTAGTCACGTCCGAGCCACCGTGGTCACTTTTCCAGGTTGACGAGGTCCCGGCTGAGTCACTGAGTTCATGTCCGAGTTTTCCCATAGTCACGTCTGGCGTTGCTGGGGTTGCGTCCGGCCCAGTGATGTCATGTTTTGAAATCACCGAGATGAGATGATTTATGAATCGAGTCCCCGAGGTCGTCCCTCAGATGGTCAGGTCACGTTTAAGTAGCCAGGCTTTGTGTCCATCGTACTGGAGCCACATCCGAGTCAAACTGCAAATATGCAGGTCGCCGAGGCCATGTCTGCAGTCACTGACGTCAGCCCGGATCCCTGAGTCAACAACTAAGTTGCAGAGTCCATGTCCGAAGCTGCTGGGGTCATGTCCAAGTTACCGAGGTTATGTCGGATTCATGTCTAAATCATGAATGAGTTGGAGGGTCTCTGGGTTTTGCCTGTGCCACTGATGCTGTATCTGAGCTGTTGAGACCATCTTCTTGAGGCGCCAAGACCATGTATGAAATCATGTCACTGAGATCACGTCTAATTTTCATAAGGCTCATGATTTCAGAGCTGTAGAGGCAACGTTCAAGTCACCGAGTTAATGTCCAAATTGCTGTAGTCATGTCTGAAGTTGCTGAGGTCATGTACGAGCCACCAAGCTCGTGTCAGAGTCTCCTGAGTCAACGTCTGAGTCTCTGAGCTCGCATCTGGAGCTGGGGAAACTCGTCCGAGTTCCTGAGACCACGACAGTCTTCGAGCTAGTGTCCAAGTCCCCGAGGTCGAGTCTCCAGTTGCTGAAATAATTTCCGAGTCTATGATGTCATGTTATCTTTGCTGTAGCCCCATCTGAGTCCCGGGGTCACATCAAAATAACTCAGTTGATGTCCACTTTTATTAGACCACATCAAAAGTTGGTGACATTACATCTTAGGCGCTAAGATCATGAGCAAGTCAGTTTATCTTTCCCCTGAATTTCTGAGTTTATGTCTCAGTGGCTGTGAGGTCCAAGTCCCTGAGGTCATGTCTGAGTTCTGGGGTCATTTCATCCAGTTTAGAACCTACTACCACGACTGATCGCATTAAGGACAATATGCTGTAAATATGTTGATATCTGAGCAGAGAAATCTTGAGTTACCAGCACACATCTGGCGTCGACGACATACTCAAGCTCTTAAGGCCGGTTTCTTCTCTCCTCGCCAACATTTATCATCAAATTATTCCCTCATCCAGTCCCGAGACGGTGTTTACAGCGGTGCTTCCTCTCTGATCCGGCATCGAGCAGAAGCGGGGCTCAGCACGTCGCCGATGGAGGAGGCACAGAAGGAGTCACAATCAAAGATGGCGAGGAGAACAAAGTGGCATCTGTTTCCATGACAGCTGTCTGCATCCAGCTCCCAAACCAGCTCCCTCCAACTCCTTCGCTACCCACACGGCTGTTTGATATGGAGAAAAAGGAGAGTTTCTTAGAGGTTTTTTTGTTTTGTTTTTTTGGTGAAGTTATTGTTTTTTTCTAGAGGAGGGTAATGGCTCAAAGACCTCTCTGATTTGTTAAATAAGGATTGTCACTCCTCATTTTTCATTCTGGCGCGTTTACGCAAACCAAACCTCACAGCAAAGACTTAGTTTGTTTTTCTCTCCAGCTGAAGATGTGTCAATCGGTGGAAACCAGAAAGTAACTGGAGGTTAGCAAGAATAAAGAACCTGCCATCAATCTCATCATTAAACAAAAACAAACCAGATTTATCTTTAGAACAAAACCTCAGTCTTTTAACTTCTGTTTTATTTTTATTAATTTTTTTTGCTTTAAAAAGTTCTGATAAGATCGGACAATTTCAAAATCCTGGCAAGTAACAAAAAAATCTTTTCACACAAATATTTAAAGTAGAAACACGTTATGTAATTTGAGTGAAATGAGCCTTTAATCCTCAAGAAGTAAACAAGGAGAGCAAAATCGTCCCTGTGCCCTGGATGGATAGTGCTTCCAATGCAACACGTAAAAAGGCTGGAGTTCACTACGTTCGAGGCTTGTGGATGGATGAAGCTTTTGATCAGGTCAGTGAATGCACCACCACCTTCTGTGATTGACCCCGATCAGCTTTTCCAATATCAAACGGTCTCCGAGGGCTTTGTTGTCTCAGAAACATGTGAATCAGTCCTTGCCCTTGTGGAAAGTTTTGCCTGCTCTTCCACACCCCGATGCCATCTCTTTTTTTTTTTTTTTTTAAGTTCCTCTCCAATATTGGATTTTCAACATTTGGAAACCAGGACGCCTACTCTGATGTTTAAAAAAGTTTAAAAAGAAACCAAAATCAAATATTGGCATGGAAGTAAAACTCATTATGGAAATACATTGAACTTGTTGACTATTCATGAAATTTTACCTGCAAACGAAGGGAGACTGTTTCCAAGATGGAGTCTTGAGTTGTTGAAAACACAGAGAGGTGAAGTTTGTTATTCTCTAACAAGTTTGTATCGTTCAGTATTTACTTGTTTTGGATGAGTTTAATTGCAGTGCGAGTCTGGCATCATGTGAAACCGGGCTTACAGACAGATGGACGGACAAGCAGGTAGGCAGGCAGGCAGGGCAGGTACAGACAACAGGTTACCACAGGCAGGTAGCAGGCACACAGGGAAAACACACGGAGACACAAGCATACGATCTGACGGGGAGCCGACGGAAACGATGGGTTTCGCTACCTGCCGGGATAATGAGGAGACCGGGAAACGTGGAACAGGTGTGTGAGTGGGCGGAGAGGCTAGTGTGATCAAGAACAGGACACAGGTGAGCGGGCGGATCGCACAGCCAGGTGACCGAGATGGGGAGGGAAGTCTGAGGGCATCTGGTGGGCGGATGGAGGAGCCACGGGAGACGGAGGCCACGATGAAAAGGGTCCAAGACGAGAATCGTGATGGTAGGGATGCTGGGTTTGTGGTCGGGTGCAGGCAGGAGGTTAGACGACAGGGGTGCAGGCAAACCTGACGAACAGGCGCGGCAGGAGGTGAGCTCTGCAGTTGCAGAGGCCACAGTGTCCGCGGCAGCAGGAATCCTCATCGTCCGAGGCTTTGATGACGCCAAAGTTTCAGCCCTGGCGCCAGAGCTGCATCTGTCCGCTCGAGGCTGAGGGCCCGTTGGCAGCACAGCTGAAAAAAACTCACGCTGGGGGTCACCTCATTAAGCTCCGCAGAAAAACGTCAGTCCCTGCTGGGTCCGTGGTGGTCGGATTGCACTGTTCGGGCTGACGGCTGCCGCACAGGCAGGCCGATGCAATGAGGGAGCTTCGATGGGGGAAAGTGAAGAGGACAAATGGACGGACAGGCAGCCAGGTACAGACACCAGGTTGCTTCACATGGGGGAAGAAAACCCAAAGACGACACTTCTTCTACTATAAAAGTCTGTGAGCAACTGCCTTATAATAATTCGCCATTTAGTCAGCATTTCCAAAGAGGCAAATGAGGCCTGTATATTATGAATTAAATGTTTAAAAGTGCTGCCTGAAAAACAGTAAATACATCATCGACGGTAACCGGTTGGTAACTGTCAAACCACTGCTGTGTGGGCCGTGTTGTCCAATCTCCAATGTCGGGAAAAACTTACAGTACAGTCACCACTTTATTACAGCCAGTCTCCATTCTGCATATACTCATCACATCTTTTGTTTTGGAAGATGATTCCCATGACGAGTAACGAGGAGCGCGTAACTGACGCTTTTTTGAGTGCCGGAGGCGGCGAAGATTTCTCAAGACTCAGTGGATTCGTAAAAAAAAACCCAAAACAAAACAGCAAAAGGCTTCCTCATTCTGTAGACATGTGCGGTTCTGGAAACCTAAATAATAGGAGCCCTAAATGGTTCAGTGCGTCTGGCACAGTGTGGAAAAGAGGGGACGGCCTCAGTTCAGTTTTCTGTTCATTAGACGAGGCCTTGATGTGTCCGTTTCAGTTTGATCACGGTTCGGGTGGTGGAAGTCCAGCGGGGCTCCGACCAGATGCTGCAGCAAAGGCAGAATGAACGTCTTTGTGTCAAAATTATCCAAAAAAAAAGATTTACAGTGGTTTACAGCAGAAGAAAACACTGGGTGGAATGCAGCATCAAACATGACAGCCCCACTCTCACCTCTTCTACAAAGCCGGCTCATAAACTTGTTTTTAATTGCTGCTTTTCCAGCGTTTGAACTCGGCACCGCCGTCGCCCGGCGTCCTCATAATGAGGAGAGGTGAATTGTGGGTAGATACTGCGGGTGGTTTCGACGGCCCGCTGTGAGCGCCGATGTTTCAGAAGGCAGGGGGAACGGGAGGAAGGAGACGAAACGGAGGACGGATGCGGTGGAAGGGGGAGGGGGGTGAGAAAAAAAAGATGAGAGACGGAGGGGGGAAAAGAGTGAGAAGAAAAGGAAGCGAGAGAAAAGAGGAGCCGACGACGGCGAGGGAATTGGAGGACATTTGAGGAAACGGGGGAGAGGCAGCAGACAAAGATAGACTGAAACGGGGGGCGAGAGGGAAAAGCAGAAAAGTGAGGTGGTCGAGGGAATGGAGACGAGATGACTGAAGGAGAAAGACGGAAGAGAAGGAAAAGAAGAATTAAAAAAAGTGAAATCAGGAACGTCAGTAAGGCGAAAAAAGGAGGAAACGATAAGACGAGATCAGGGAAGTCAGAAGGCATCTGAAAAATTTATAGAAAGAAGAAAAGAAAACAAAAAAGGCCCCCCCCCAAAAAAAAAAAAACGATGGCATGATGGGACTGTCAAGTGAGATGTGTCAATGGCGACCGAGGATCAAACTCTGCAGTGGTTTTCTTTCTTTCGGTAAAAAGCAGCATTTTTCTCTTGACCTGTGAGAAAACAATAGATTTGCAAATTTAAGCCTCTTCAGACAAAAACAAAAAATCTAATCAGAAACATTTAACTTGTTTAATCAGGTAAATTCGAATGGGTTAGAAATATCATTTTCAAGACCAACCTGAACCCAAGTACATTAAAATTAAAAAATAAAATATATATACAAATTGGTTTCTAAAAATGACAAAATACAACAAAGCACTGTCACGATGACAATGACCTGCAAATCAGCAAATATGTTCCTCTTGGTTAAAGCAGGAAAATGGTTGACAGTGAATCAGAGGCTTCAAAAAGTGGAGAATGAATTTACAGTAATTTATTTTTATGTTTTTCAGAAACAAGAATTGATTCAGTGTCACAGAGCTGCGGTCTGGCTGACATCTAGCATCATTTACTACCCTTCAAAAGTGTATAGTTCGTACTTTATCGTGTTAAGCTGTGATGGAAGAAGTGAGAAGACAAGGTGACATTACACCACGTTACGAATAAAAGCAATGGATTGATCGTTTTTAGTTAATGTAGAGGAAGTGAGGATTCAGGTTTATCTGCGGAATCTATCAGATATAGAACAGAGCTGCAGTTTATCAATAAACTTGTAAATATGTTTGATAATCAAGAAGATAATCAAGATTTTTAAGTGTCATATATTTACTACTTACAACTTTTCATCACATATTAAAGTAAACTGAATATCTTTGGATACAAAACAAGACATTTGAAGGCGTCACCTTGGTCTGCAGGAAAATATTAGGGTCATTTTTCAATATTTTCTGGGATATTGTAAACAAAATGATAATCGATTAATTAAAAAAAAAAGTCAGAACAATCGATATTCAAAATAATCATCAGTTGAAATCTTAATTGTAGTTCTAATGTAACAGTTCTCATTATGCCAAACCTCCACTTTCAGACTGTTGTATTATCATATTATACACATTATGTATCGTATTTGTATTATTACCACTGATGCGTTAATGTGTACATGTAATGTGTTATTTCCACTTAACAAAACCCACAGTCCGTCTCTAATCTTGATCAACACCTGGTGTGAACGCTATGTGATATGTCCGTCCACCGTCCACCTCCGCCGCCGTCGACAAACACGTTCTTCATTCATCCAGGGAAACGCGTCGCCTCCGAGCGTTAAATCCGGACGGCGATCACGGTCCCTGCGAAGCCCCGATTGGCGTCGCAGCGAGGCCGTGTAGAAACGTTATTTCTGAGGGACGGGGTCGTTACAATGCAGTAGACTGTTGAGGTGGAGGGTGGATTTAATTAGCCGACGCGTCTCCGGGGAGTTTAATCGACGACCAGGCTGAGAGTTTAGCGCAGCTGCGTGAGGCTTTAAGGTGCTGTAGTTGAGCCGAGGAGAACGTGGAGAACATGGAGATCATGGAGAACGCGTGCAACAAAACCACTGAGATATTTCAGTCTGGACTGGGCGGTGAACCCATTGACCCACGGATGCTGCCTCCCCCACAGCTCAGCTGTTATTATGGCTAAAAGTGTACGTGTTTCAAATCCTAATCTGCAATGTAACAATGGATGAAGATAAATGTAGCAAATTGATAAAAAAAAGAACAATGTTTCCACCTTATATTCAGCTTGGTGAAAGGAAATTAGTATAAAATGAGCCTCAACACTGTTTAGATACAGCATTGGAGTAAATGTACGTCATCGCTCCCCCAGCTCTCCTCCGGGTTCTGTACGCGGTGGAAGTGGGACGCCGCGGTGCTGCGAGCTGCCTGCCGGGCTGTTAAAATGCTGCTCAGGTCTGCAGCAGGCTGACATCCAGCGAGGCGGCCGGCAGCAGAGGCAGAGCCCAGCTGAATCCCAAACACACCCACGCACACACACACATACATCCCACCCCATCCTGTCCCGTCCCGTCCCGCCGAAATACATCTCCATCCGTCTCCATCCGTCTCCATCCGTCCATCCGTCCACCTTCAACATCGATAAATCATCACCAACGCGTTAAGTGAAGGCAGAATTGGTGTTTAAAACAAACAAAGAAAAAAGCAAAACAAGAAGCCCCCCCCCCAAAAAATAAAACAGCTGGTTCAGATCTGGCGGGGGGAAAAATAATCTTAATGGAATGTCTTCATCCTCATCAGCGAGGAACGAGGACTGATGGGAAATGTGGTTTTAATTGAATAAAAATGCCACCAGTAACGACACAAAGCGACCAATCGTCTGCTGCCGCTGCCACCGCCGCCATACTGCTTGATCACAGCGAGCTAAGGCGAAGCCCTCCGGGATCCCGCCACGGGCCAGTGAGCGTCTGCATATTTCTGCATAAATTAGCTTTTTTTTGGGGGGGGGGGCTCATTTATTTACTCAGATTTAAGTGTTTCACATCATTTGATTCAGGGGAAAAATTAGCCTCCTCTCTGATTCAGTTTACAGCAATAGGAGGGGTTATTATTATTATTGTTATTATTGTTGTTGGTATGTGGGCGCTGTAATTGGCTATAAAAAAAACAAAAACGAGCCCCTCAGTAGCGCCAGGGATGAGATGAGATTGCTTTTGACGAAGTCACCCGAAGCCGGCCGACTATTCATTTTTATTTATTGTCACTTGGTGCCGGATTAATTTTTGATAGTCGAGTTAGTCAAATAAAACCCAAGTCCCTCTTTCTATCCACACTGATCCAGATGCTCACAACAATCCACAGCCCAGTGTGTGTGTGTGTGTGTGTGTGTGTTGGAATAGAAAACAATCCACAGACTATGCTGTGCTGAATGTATTGATGAATCAAAAAAAAAAAAAAAAGAATCGCTCTCCGAAACAGATTTTTATAGATTGTCCCAGGGCTGTTATTGGGTAATTGTTTTGGTTTCGATTCCTGGTGTCGTCCTCCCATTGTTGTGTCTGAGGCTGTATCAGGGAAAAAAGCTTCTCATGGGTGGGGGGTGGTGGGGGGGTCGGAGGTTCTTTCCTTTAAAAACTAATGTCAATCTGTTTATTTTGATGCTTGAATCCTACTTACTTTTAGCTTCTTCGCTTGATGTTCATGTCCAGCATCTTTTTAGGAGAAGACTTAAACTGTTGGTAATAATGTAGATTCAATGCAGCGGAGTTTTTCAGCCCTGGGCAGCGTCTGCAGTCGCCCTCCCCAGTTGCCTTCAGCCCTGACGAGGGCTAAGACAATGATGGGGGGGGGGGCGGCTCGGGTCATGGAAATGTAGATCAGGACCGATCCAAACACAACTTAATTGTCTCACAGTGGCAGGACATCTGTCTTTGTCTCCCCAGTAAAAAACAACGCAATAGAAAACAAACCCAACAATAAAGATAATGAAGACACACAGAGGTCGAACATCAGCAGTAAAGCAATATACTGGATACATGCAACAGTTTGGGGATATTCTAGTACTGTTCATCTATTATGTTGTTTACAATTGGAACAAATGGTCCCTTATAAATCTTTTTGTGGACTGGTTTTAACTAAAAATTCAGAAAAACCTGGGGTGTTCAATGTCATTAACGTTCCACAGGGGTGTCCTGCGGCCCCTGGTCTTTCCAAAGACCCACACTTCTTGCCCTGCTGCATTATCAGCCACAGCTTGTTTGTTTTCGTATTCGCTGCGGTCAGTTTACCCCACCAGAGGTTAAACACCGGGGGGCGCTCCATCACTCTGATGCCGAAACCGCTTCATTTTCCTGATGAGAAGCAATCCCCGTCCGAGTTTCTCACGCCAGCACTGTCTGTGAGATCCAGTTTGTTGTCGTCGTCCTTTTTCTTCCTAGATACTTGAAGCTAAATATAATAGGGAAGCACCATTAGATCTGAATTTCCATAAAATCTGCAGAAGAAAATGAAAATTAACGGGCGTCTCCCTCCACTTCTGTTGTACAAATACCAGCAGTTGGGGGATAAACAGTTGTAGAGCTAATTCCTCCCATCGGGTTCTGTTAAACCAAAGCAGAGGAAGACGGACGCAATTAGTGGATCCGAAACGAGCGCTCGGAGAGAGTGATGGAGCTGTGACGTTTGTGCGTTTGCCCCATTTGTTGATTTGAGGAATGTTATGGCGCTTCATCTCAGACGAGCGTGTCACCATTTTGAGACATTTTAAAACAACTCCCCTCCTCTCTCGCCTGTATTTTGGTGGCTGTGCAATTAGAGGACATTGTTTGGAGACAGATTCTAGTGACTGCCCCCACACACACACACACACACACACACACACCGCCACCGCCACCACCACCACCACCACCACCACCACCACCCGAAGTATAACTTATGTCCTTGTGGTTGATCAATTTAATTAGGCAGTGTCTCTGTCTGTCTCTTTCACAAACACAAATATAGTTTCTTCCTAAGTATTTTCAAAATTGCATCAATCTTGACAAGGTCTGGTGGTTTTCACATCCATTTACAACTATGCTCAAAACTGGAAAAATAATCATCAACATTTATCAATTCATCCTTTCATTCATTCATTTCAGCTTATTTGAATTCCTTCAGTAACATGGACGGCGTCTGTCTGACTGTCCGTCTGTCTTCCTGTCTCTCAGTTGTATTAAATGTTAATCAGCCTCCTGCAGACTCAGCTCCTCTCTCAGGCTTAATGTTACTTAATTCGGCTCCAAATCTTCTCCTTATACTTTATGCAAAAATAAGCCCCCCCCCAAAAAAAAAATCTTTTCAAAGCCAAAACCCCACAGAGACGCTCCAAGCTCCCAAAATACAAGGTAGATAAGACGATCGCTATTTTTAGAAACTGAAAAAATCTGAAGCCTTGTCCCGCCAGTTTCAACAGGGGAAAGGTCATGGAGGGTCATCCTCTAAAAAATACCCCTCAGTTAATTCTATGGTAATTTGCCCACTTTTTCAGATACAGGTGGATACTTTGCCCTGATGGTGGCGTCAGAGGAAAGGTCGGGGGGGGGGGTCATCAGAATCATTAAATTTGACCATCTGGGCATTGTCAACATTCACCGCACATTTCTTGTCTCATTGTTCTGTGGTGGGTTGAGATATTGTGATCTGGAACAAAAAGAACCGACTGATTTGAATAACATTAACATCCTCAGGCTTCGCCTCTCGCAGGAGAAAAGTTGATTCATTAAAGCTGCATTAATTGCGCTTTTTTTCAGCCACTTGTGGGCAGATAAACTCTTAAAAAATGATGAGCTTGTTAGCAAATAGCTGCACACATCCAACAATAGTAGCATCCCACCGGAATCGTCGTCGTGTCGTGATGAATGTAGGCCCAACACTGTCTTGTCTTTTAGCTCCGTTTTTGGTTTCAACCAGCTCCTGAAGAAAACATCACTTTTTATCTGCTAAATCCTGCTCTATGTTCACCAGTTGGTCTCTAAAGGCGGTTTAATACTTCCTCTTTGAACCTTCACCGTAGCCTGACGCGCATATCAAAAAAAAAATGTAGCTATGCGTCACGCCGACGTAGACAACAAGAGCTGTGATTGGTCGGTTCATTAGCATCGCATATCCAGCTCCTTCCTCTTCTTCACCACCATCGTACAGACCGTCTCCTCCGACATCTTCTTTTGTTTCTGCGTCCTGTTAGATTCAGGAAAACTAGAACTGCTGTTCAACATCCGTCGGCTCTGAGTCCATCGAGATCCGCTTGGTTTCAGTCGCAGTTGTTTTTCGAAGTGACACCGACAGACTCATGGAAATCGGAGGCAAAAAATCTCAACATGGCGGCATATAAACACCATTACCATCTGGCCGTTTTGAGGTGTAATTGAATAATGACACCAACGTAGAGGTATAAAAGCTCACAACGGTGCAGAAGCATAAATCCAGAATTACTGTCTGTCTGACGGCTGCTGCTGAGCAGGAAGTGGTTTCTAGAGCTTGTTTGCCTCCCGTTACTGGAAATGAGGTCAAATAACATGAAAATATGAAAGTTTTAGGGCTGACACTTTTTCAAAAAGTCAAAATTACATGTTCATTTGAATTTGTTCAAACTAATTAGTTTGAAGTAATTTGAACAGAACCCATACGGTGTAATGCCCTCCCCAGTGATGCCCACCCATCGGTGGTCAGAGAGAGGATTTCACCAACAGGACAGTCTGTACGTTTCCCTGTGTGATGTGTATCTGTAGGTTGAGGGTTTTTTCTTTTTCCCTTCCTTGCTGTCGAGGGTCCCTGTGGCTGACTGCGGTGAAGAGTCAGCGGTCAGACGAGGTCGCACAGGTGGTGTCTGCCTCCACTCGTTTCTGCTGCCTCTGCTGACTCACCTGGGCTGCAGCAGCAGCAGCAGGTGAGCGGAGGCAGACGCCACCTGTCCTCAGGCCGAAGCGGCTCCTCGGAAGACTCAACAAACAGCCTCATCTCTGCTGGATATTTCTCCATCAAAGGCAGACTAGTTCTAACGTTCTGTTTTGCTTATGGACTGTACATTTTTTGTCCGAACGGTCATCATATTTACCCACGTTCGAAAGAAGTGATGGCCTTATAAATGTGCTGCAAAAACAGAAAATAGGCTGAAAACCTCTGTAAAGCTGCATAGATTGTTTTTTTACAATGAGGCCAAATATTTCCTAGAACACTCAAAAGTATAGAAAAGACGCAGGAACTTTACTATGATAAATCATGTGTAGTACTTGAAGGATATAACTAAATATATATTAAATATTAAATTACAGAACATACAAACTAATGTCATGTTACACAGCATGTTCCATCTCTGGATCAAATGTCTGTATATGTAAACTAGCACTATCTGAGAATCTACCTTTAAATTCACTGTATTATAACACAGACTGTGTGTGTGTGTGTGTGTGTGTGTGTGTGTGTGTGTGTGTGTGTGTGTGTGTTTGACTGCAGCCCGGATCAGACGCCCCCGTCACCGCGGGGAACCACAGTTTGATTGATGGCAGCAGCGTTTACGCCATCAGCTTCCCTGTGAGGATCCAAAATGGCTGCCCCGTTTCCAAGGATACTACTGACTTTTTTTTTTTTTTTAAATGGTAAATAACAACTGTTCAGTTACTGAATTTCGCTGATCCGGGGAGGCGACCACTGAACACAGCAACAGCAGGGAAGCAAACACTGCGGCACTGAGGAACGTGACCATGGGCTCAGGTTGGGATCAACGCTTTTATTTTTGGCAATTGTTTCTATTGATACTGAATTTGAAGGAGTCGGAAACTCCATTAACACTTGTAGAATATAGACCAACATGTTTATCTGGCGGCCTTCATCAGGGTTGTGACAATCTGTCGGCAGACTTCTAAACATCTACGCTTTGTAAACTCTGTCAGGCCCTTAGATAAGTAAATTAATTGGCCGAGTGCTTGGCACTGCCGGTTTGTGCCAGTGGCCTCTAGCCTTGCCAGGCCACGGCGTAGCTACTCGCATAAACGTTAATGTTGTAATATCCCTGAATAATGGACCTTTCAAAGTTGAATTATATAGCTCATGTTGTAGAGAATCTGACATATTGCTTTAGTGTTATGGCCAGAAATTACTAAATGTACAACATTTCACAAAAAAGGCTTAAAAATGCAATATGCAACCATTTTTATGTTGCTTGGCAAAAATGTAATTTAAGTATTTAGGTAAAAAATGTGATTCTGCAAAGAACTGATCATAATAAGTAACATTTTGTCCACACTGGTCTTTAATTTGACTTAAAATTCAACTGTACCACCACTAAACTGAACTTCATGTTCAGTCTGAACAAACCTTTGCTGCGTTTTCCCGCCCGAGTTTGTGGCGTCGTAAACAACAAGCTCTTTAAACCAAATGATTCGTTTTAGGTCTCGGATTAGAAATGGTTCATCTCTGGAGAAGCTTGTTGGGAGACTCGCCCCGGTGGTGGGCACTGTCTGCGAAGACAAGCTGTGGGGAAAAGTCCTCTCTTCCGTGGGTCGGGAAGAATATTGGGATTTACGGAGCTGTCCCACCAGAACCCACCAGAATCCATCAGGCGGACACGCCATCACATAATCATGCAGAGGATGAATTAAACGTGATGATTCTCCGAATGATGCATGATTTCGTGTTCGTGGCTTGAGATTCATCTCACCTGTAACTCTTTAACTTTTGCGCCTGAGTTTTTTTTTGCAGGAAACCGATGATTCGTTTTTGTTTCGCGTGTGACTCCTGCCTGTGTCTGTGGGGTCTAAGGGGAACATCTGGTTAAGGTTCAAAGGGGGAAGTTTCCTCTGAGGACGCGGTGGCGGTTCACAGAGATGTTAGTCCCTCTGAGAAAACCAGTGAGGAAGAGTTCATCTTCATCGCTGCCTCCTCTTCCTGTCGGTGGCGATTGAGTGCAGCTCTGATTGGCGATTCATCAGCCGGTAGCTTTGCCCCCCCCCCCTCTACCGCGGCCGTGCAAGATAGGAAGTGACCTACATAGCGTGGCGGCTCCCTCGCCTCGGCTGTCATTTGCATTTCAAGGGGAGATGAATAATTTACACACACACGCACACACACACTGACAATTCCCAAATCTCCCCGTTCGAACATCGAACGTTCATCCCATCGCAACATGACAGGCCTCGATAACGTTAGATAACGGAATTCAAATATGGATCTGTATGGGAGTGTGTGTGTGTGTGTGTGTGTGTGTATGTGTTATGTAGGAGCTGGTAAGCTCTTTGAGGAGGTGCTAGGAGGAGATCTATGTGCCTCAGGCATCAATGCTGGGAAAACACAGGTGAAACTTTCTGCCTGAAGTAAGAAGAGGAGAGGAGAGGAGGATACGGGAAAGTAGAGGGGAGGAGGAGAGAGGAGTTAAGGGAGGGAAACAAAAGGAAAGGAGGAAATAAGAAGAGGGGACAAGAGAGGAAAGTATGAAAGGAGAGGAGGGATGAGGAGGAGACGAGAGGCAAAGAGGGAAACGAGGAAAGGGAAGAGGCGAACAGGAGGAAATGTGAGGAGAGGAGAGTAGGAGAGGAGGAGACAAAGTAGAGGAAAGGAGGAGAGGATAAGAGATGTAAACAGGAAGAGAGGAGGAGGAGGAGGGAGAAGGAAAGGGAAGGGAAGGAAATAAGAGGATATTAAAGAAGAGACAAGAGGAAAGTATGAAAGGAGAGGAAAGGAGGGGAGAACAAGAGAAGAGAAAAGAAGAGCAGCAGACAAGATTAGAGAGGAGGAGAGAAGAGGATGAAGAATGAGAGGGCAAATGAGATTGGAAGGAGACAGCAGAGGAGGGAGGAAATGAGAGGAGTAGGGGAGGGAGGGGACGCAGGAAAAAGAACATTGAGGAGAAAGAATGGGAGAGAGAGAGAGGAGAAGGATGGAGGAGGATGAAGAGGAGGGCAGAGGAGGAAGAAGAGAGAGAGATTAGATCAACACTTCAGGTTATTTAATCTATACGTGGCCTGGTCCAGACTCTGAGCCAGAAGCGGACCCGGACCTGGACTGTGACTGATGACGTTCCACGAGTCCACAGGAACAGAGAACACCACACGCTGAGAGAGGCCCAGATGTCTCTTCTACCCATGATGCACTGCTTTGTTGTGTTCTGTGTGTGTGTTTGAGCCAGGATGTCCTCTCTGTAGGTCATTCCAACAGAGAGGACATCCTTGCCTGCCCCCCCCCGACACACACACACACACACACATACACACTCTCCCGCAGCTCCAGCTGTTTGCTGATCTGGTTCCAGCTGTTTGCTGATGTCATTCAGGGTTCAGCTGATACCTGCTGATTCTCCAGGAGCGTTGTTGAGCCGCGGAGCCGGTTTGGCCTAACGGCCACGTTTGGTATTGCATGTCATGTGACACACAGTCGCCACATAAGGCAGGGCAACAAAATAAGGATTACATTTTTCTGAGCATCAACAGTACGGAAGAAAAATTCTGTTTGTTTTATCTTCTTAGCCATTAGATCCAGATGTTTGTGTAATTTACTTCCTTATTAGCTCGATGTATCTTACTCTCTTTGCCACAGATGCTCCACTGTTTCCAGAAAATACTAAAAACACATCAGCGATTCGCACTGTTTCACTGGGAGACATGTTCCTTCATCACCATAAACACAGCCACTGAAAATAGTCCCCAACAAAGTCACTATTTCCTCCCGTTTGTTTGATTAAAACATACAACAACCAGTTGTTTTAGGAAATTACCAAATCTCTTCGTCAAAATAAATTATGTTATTTTTTAAAGATTGACATCTTCAGTAGGAACTGATGAGCTTCAAGCGTTGAGCCACAGACAAGGTGGCAAAGAGTCCAACTTTCGGTTTTCCTTGACTTAAAACCACTACCTTTACTTTGAAAAGCATAGTCTGTCGTTGTAGTATTAATACCGATGGCGAAGCGAAGGATTCGTGCACTGTTTTCCATAACAGTGTTTATATGTTAAAGGGATAATTCAGCTTAATTTAACAGATCTGTGCACCCTCAATTAAGGAGACCTGGGCTCAGGGCAGCGTAGATTTAATATATAAGTGTAAATGAGACGGCTACACGTGCCCGGACGGACGGACAGATGAAGGAAACACAGGAAGGAGGAGAGGGTGGAAGGAAGGAAGGAAAGGACAGAGGAAGGAGGGATTCCTCATGTTGAAGTTTTTTTTTTTTTTACTGCTCTGCCTTTATATATATCTCTGTCTTTATCCTTTTCACTCTCTATTCTATCTGTCCATCCAGGGACCTTCAATATGTGTGTGAGTGTGTGTGTGTGTGTGTGTGTGAGTGTGTGTGTGCTTGTTCGTGCTTGTGCATGTGTGTGTTTGTAAGTGTGTGTGTGTGTGTGAGAGAGAGAGAGAGAAAGTGAGAGTCGGTAGCAGAATATAAAGCAGGGAACCAGAGACATCAGCGATACACAGTCATTCACACACACACACACACACACACACACACACACGCACAGACTGGAAGAGAGCAACAGTGGTTACTCGACAGCTCTGCTGGTTATAATCTACAGGAGTATGTAAAACTTAATCTTAATTATCAGGCTTGGGCTCAGACTCAGGACTCCGCACTCCACAGTCAGGATTTACAGAGAGGGTCCCGCAGTGTGTGAGGCTGAGTATCCCCATGTCGGAGATATACGGGGCTGTATAGGGATGTATAGATGTCTATGAGGAGGAGGATTAATGAGGGAAGTTGTATTTAGTATGTGTATAACGGTATATGGCGATATAAGGGGCTAACATGGATTAGTATAGGGATCTATGGGCGGCTACAGGGTTATATAGTGGGTTGTCGTGGAACAGGCAGTGCACGGAGGATATAAATGTGAAAAATATGGGAAGATAAGGGAAGATGTGATATATATTAGGTGTATCTGGGCGTATTAAATAAATAATGGGAAAAGCATTCAGAGCCCAATTCACTTTTCTGAACTGTTGTTTTTTTTTTTACTGCTCTGCCTTTATATATATCTCTGTCTTTATCCTTTTCACTCTCTATTCTATCTGTCCATCCAGGGACCTTCAATATGTGTGTGAGTGTGTGTGTGTGTGAGAGAGAGAGAGAGAGAGAAAGTGAGAGTCGGTAGCAGAATATAAAGCAGGGAACCAGAGACATCAGCGATACACAGTCATTCACACACACACACACACACACACATACACACTCTCCCGCAGCTCCAGCTGTTTGCTGATCTGGTTCCAGCTGTTTGCTGATGTCATTCAGGGTTCAGCTGATACCTGCTGATTCTCCAGGAGCGTTGTTGAGCAGCGGAGCTGGTTTGGCCTAACGGCCACGTTTGGTATTGCATGTCATGTGACACACAGTCGCCACATAAGGCAGGGCAACAAAATAAGGATTACATTTTTCTGAGCATCAACAGTACGGAAGAAAAATTCTGTTTGTTTTATCTTCTTAGCCATTAGATCCAGATGTTTGTGTAATTTACTTACTTATTAGCTCGATGTATCTTACTCTCTTTGCCACAGATGCTCCACTGTTTCCAGAAAATACTAAAAACACATCAGTGATTCACTGTTTCACTGGGAGACGTGTTCCTTCCTCACCATGAACACAGCCACTGAAAATAGTCCCCAACAAAGTCACTATTTCCTCCCGCTTGTTTGTTTGATTAAAACATACAACAACCAGTTGTTTTAGGAAATTACCAAATCTCTTCACAAAAATAAATTATGTTATTTTTTAAAGATTGACATCTTCAGTAGGAACTGATGAGCTTCAAGCGTTGAGCCACAGACAAGGTGGCAAAGAGTCCAACTTTCGGTTTTCCTTGACTTAAAACCACTACCTTTACTTTGAAAAGCATAGTCTGTCGTTGTAGTATTAATACCGATGGCGAAGCG
>CM029133.1:21269401-21281901 GCA_016859345.1 Istiophorus platypterus | reverse complement strand
TTAGATTAAAGCTACTTCAAGACACCCGCCGCACATCTACATCTTGTGCCTCTTACACTCATTTCTGTCCATTTACTAATAATTGATAAAGTTATAGCTCAACCTGGAACAAAACTAAAAAACAAAAGAAAAAAATTGACTTTTGTAGCTCCGTAATTCAATAATTTGAAAGGGGCCATTTTTGCATAATATATACTTTTCCTTTTTCTGACATTTAAGAACATTTTGTGCATTTTTTTCTTCATGTTTTTGCAAAGCTGTTTTGCTACTTGAGGAAAAAAATCAAGATACACCTCCAACCACTGATTAACTTATAAAATAATGAATAAAATCCAAGTTTAAATACTCCAGGACTTCTGTAAACTCTCAGAAAAATTTACATGCTGTAACATTATTATATTGAACCGCTGAATCGATAAAAGTAATCAATAACAAACTTGTGTGTTAAAGCAGATAATATTAGAGATTAACAGTCGCCTCATCTGCTCTCTTGAGGTTTTCCCGTTGCCGCAGCTCTCATTGGGAAAAGATGCAGGAGGGCAAAGTGCAGCGCTCGCCCGCCCATGCATGCAGTCAGGGGGGTGGGGGGTTGAGGATGGGGTGGGGGAGTGGGGCGCTCGGCGGCAGCCATCTTTACGTGTCTTATCTCCCTCCCATACGCCCCCCCGCAGGCCAGGCTCAGCCCTGCTGTAATTGACTTTCTCCCACTGAGCCCAGTGGAGGCTTCAGGCTGCCGAGCTGCACAGAAAAACCTATTACACACTACTGCACACCTACACACTGCAGACCTATAGAGAGAGAGAGAGAGAGGGATGAGGGAGTGTGTGTTTGTCTGTGTGTGTGTGTCTGTGTCTGAATTCATCTAGAGGAAGTCGACAGCGTGTGTCTGTTGGTTCAGATCCAAACCAGGTAGGGACGACAGAAATCTGATTAACCAGCTTAGATCAGCGTGAGGATGAGGGATGTGTGTGTGTGTGTGTGTGTGTGTGTGTGTGTGTGTGTGTGTGTGTGTGTGTGTGTGTGCATGTGTGTCTGCGTGTGTGCATGTGTGTGTGCGCACGTGTGTGTGTGTGTGTGCGTGCGTGCTCAGGAAAGTGAATCGTTTCAGACAAAACCAACCTGCAGAAGCTTGAAACTTGCTCAAGTTTCTGTAATCTATCTCCGTAAACACGATCCCTGCCTCTACTGACGGAGTTTTACGGGGGGGAAATGCTCTGCACTGCAGCCGACAGTCTAGGCCGCCCTGAGGAGGAGGAGGAGGAGGAGGAGGAGGAGGAGGACAAGGTCACCTTCCTCCTGTGCACCTCCATAGTCTTGGTCCCGGTTTAGACAAATTTGCAGAAAGATGGAACAAAAAAAGCGCCATTCGGTGTCTCTATCATCTACTCTTATGTGATTATAATCCGAAGTGAGGATGCGACAAGAAGACGTGGTGACAAAGCATTTGACCGAATTAATTCGTCTACATGTAGCCAGGGGTGTTTTCTTAAGTTGCGACAGACTGGGGGGGGCATGAAGTGAGTGTCCCCCACCACAGCTATGGCCATTGTGCCCTCAAGTTCATGGATTGCACACAGGGAGCACGGCAGCAACATAATATTCCCCCAGGCCAGGAAACCAACTGTTGCCCCCTGCTGGAGAAAATATGACCTGCCCTGGGTTTCGATTAAGCACAACCTTACGTAGCATTATGTACAATGTGAGCACAGTGTAAACGAAGATAATGTTTTTGCTTTTAAGTAAAACCAGAATTTGACTGCACCACAAGACAAAAGAATAAATAAATAAAAAAATTAACCAAAAATCAGGAACCAACTCGGTTTTTTTGTGTTGCGTTTCAGAGTTGGAGGTAAGCGGAACGTCTGGGGCCCTCGAGCGGTCGTCGGCTTTTCCTGGTTGGTAATCAGGTCATGATGACTTCGTTGTTTGGTTGGTCGGTGTTGAGATATTTCTACGACTATTGGACGGTTTGAAGTTAAAGTTTTGTACTGATATTTTTGGTGCTCAGAGGATGAATCTTGCTGACTATGGTGATCCTCTGACTTTTCATCACACGCCATCATCAGATGAAAATTTCCATTTGGTTTTTGACTAAGTACCAGCAAAATGAATGACTTTCCCATCAGCCTCTAAAGTTAGCATGCTAACACTAAGATTGGGAACATGGTAAACATTATTGTAGAAGGCAAAATAACATTTACAATCGATCCACCGAGAAAAAAGACTTTTCCAGTAAATATACACTAAGAAATTATAGATTTTGTTCATTTTCTATCTTGTATAGGTTGTCTAGTTTTTATATTTAGTGAAATTAGCATGCTCATCTGGTTTACAAGCTTAAATCTGGAATTGCAAAAATAAAAAATGAACTCAAAAGAAGTAAAGATAAAGCAACAAACACACACATATATATATCTATATATGGAGAGAGAGAGAGAAAGGGAGAGAGACCTACGTGTTTCTTTTCTAAGTCTCAATATTTTATTAAAGGGAGAGTCTAACTAGGTCAGCCTGTTCAAACCAAGCTCGCTCTACCACTCTCTCTCTGTCTCTGTGTCCTCAGCTCGCTCCTGTCTGCTGTCAAAGACAGAATGAATAAGAAGAGACAGAGAGAGGTGGAAGAGGGGAGTAATGGAGGGATGACTGAATGGAGGAAGAGAGAGAGATGGAGAGAAAAAGAGGGACTGAGCAGAAGGAAGAGGAAGACAGATGAGTGGGGGGTTGATGGACAGAGGGATGGAAAGAAGGATGAGGGAAGGAGTAACCAAAGGAAGAAGGGAGAGAAATAAGGATATGGTGGAAGGAAAGAAGGGGGGAACGGAGCGAGAGAAAAGAGGGAAAGATCAGAAAACAGGAAAGCTCAGAGGTGTTGATGGATGGATGGATGGATGGATACACCAAATCGAAGGAGGGAAAAACTGAGAAACAGAGCAAGAGACCAAGGGAAGGAGTCAGAAAGTATTCAGACGCCACCACTATCTGCAGCTTTATTATGTTGTAGATTTAAGTGAGTCGCCATTTTTTGCCCATCACGCTATAGTCTATAGCCCATGATGACAAAGTGAAAACATGTTTTTAGCAGTTTTTTTTAACATTTATTAAAAATTGAATAAAAAAACCCTTAAATCTCTCACTTATAAAAGTGTCAGACCCTCAATTCAGTACTTTTTTAAAGGCCCCATCCGCAGCACTCACAGTTTCCAATCTTCTTTGGTAAGTCCCCACGAGCTTTGCACACTTAGATTTTTGCAGTTTATCCCATTATTCCTGACAGATCCTCTCAAGCTCCGTCAGATTGGATGGGACGTGCCTGCGAACTGCCGTCTTCAGGTCTCTCCACAGATGTTTTATTTGGTTTTAAGTCTGGGCTTTGGCTGGGCCACTCTAGGACACTCAGAGACTTGTCCTGAAGCCACTCCGGCGTTGTCCTGCCTTTGGGTTATTGTTGAGCTGAAAGGTGAACTGTCGCCCCAGTCTGTGGTCCCTGCCACCACCATGCTTCACCATAGGGATGGTCTTATCCATGTGATTAACAGTGTCTTGTTTTCTTGGTCACCTCCATGAGCAAGGTCCTTCTTGCCTGATTACTCAGTTTGGCCCGTTGACCAACTTCAGGAAAGAGTCCTGGTGGTTCTTCCATTTCGCGAAGCTTTAAAAATGGTTTTATACTCTTCCGTTGATCTATGCCATGCCATTATTGCGGAGGTCCTCAGAGAGTTCCTTGGACTTCAAGGCTTGGTCTCATTCTTCTTGTCATTCAGTGTGATTGGTGGCACCTTATATAAATGGTGAAAAGTCCTCGCTGTGCTGTTTGGGATCATTTCATACTACACCAAACATGTACAGGAGAAAGAAAAGAGCTGTCTGAGGAAATAAGGTAGAAAATATTTGCGAGGCAAGTTCAGGGTAAATGCTCCAAGAATGTCTCCAAGCAACACGATGTTTCTGTGACGACAGCTGCTAATATTATCAAGAAGTTTATGGTCTATATGCCGGGTCCTAGATAAACAAAATGCTTGTTTGAACTGTGCAAATAAAGAACCAAGGAAAACTTCAAAACAGTCACAAGTTGACCTCCAAGATCAAGGCACATCGGTGTCCGTTTGCACCATATGTAATTTTCTGAATGAAATTGGGCTCCAAGGATGACCCCACTTTCAGAAGGGAGACACAGGAGTGTGCTAAAATGCATGTGGACTAGCCACAGTGTTTCTCTGAGAATTTCTTTTGGACAGATGAAATAGTATTAGAGCTTTTTGGCCACATCAGTTCTATGTCCACAGAAGGAGAAAAAAAATGAAGCTTTCAAAGCAAAGAACACCATCCCCACTGTGAACCGCGGAGGATGCTCGGTTATATTATGGGGTCGCTTTGCTGCGTCCGGCACAGGGTCCCTTCGGTCTCCACAGGGGAAAAAGAAAAAAAAATCAAATCAGAAGATTATCAAGGCGTTCTGCGGTGAGAAAAAGCACCCTGCCCAGTGTCAGGGAGCTCCGTCTCGTCTGCAGGTCAGGGATCCTCCGGCAGGATAACGGCCCCGTCAGCGGCTGCGAGTCCTGATCTTAATCAGTCCGAGCATCTATGGGGAGAGTTGAAACCTGCAGACGGGAGCGGGAACCCGTCAATCCCGAGAGAACCGGGGCGGTTTGCTCGGGAAGAGCTGAGAAGAGTGGCTGTCTCACTTACAGCTACAAAAGGCGCTTGATTGAAGTGATTGCCTCAAAAGGGCTGTGCTACAAATGACAAAGTTAAGGGCCATTTTAATTCTTTTGTATAATTTAGAATAATAGGTCACATTGAAAACCCAAGGCAATGTGTCTTTTCCATTAAACATGGAGTAGAGATCGGTGAACGCCAATTACTTTTGTCAGAAAAATGTTTTTTTTGTTTTTGTTTTTTTCGAGTAGAGGGGAACCGACACTTTTGGCCACATCTGGGCACAGGTGTGTTCCATTCCGGTTCTGAATTCAGAATCGAGTTCTAGACGCAGCTCAACGGCGACTGGAGCAAACAGGAAGCACCTGAACGCGATTAACGCAATTATTATAAAAACACTCAGGTCGTCAGCTAAATGTCATCGACAGCTAAATATTTTGGAAGGATAAGCATAAATAGCTTTGCCTCCAATCGACAGCAACACATTCAATTTTCAGGTAAAAGGAGCACAATATGTAAAAACACTTGCAAACACAACAAAAACTTAATGTAAATTTTGATGTATTTAATAGTGCGGACCTGGTACGTACAGAAGGAACATAACTTCCACTTTCTATCATCACCGTCAACTTGAGATTAGTTATTAATTGATGGACTTCGGTCCTGATGCTGCACAGCGGAGAAGGTGACTGGTGAAACAGGGTCTGATGAACTACAGCCCCAACACCCTTTTCTACCATGGAAAACTACCAACCAATACCCGAACTTGTCAGCAGGTCCTCAACCTGAACGGCCATGTGTCATTTGTCCCGACCCCCGATTACGCCCCCGGGGGAAGGTAGCTCCGGCAGGCGTAGTCGACCTTCGTCATCGTGGTAACAATAATAAAAACGAGGCTAAGGTCGCGGATGAAAGAAACAACAGTGGCAAAGGGTTTCACCTGGGAAACAAACGGTGGCCTCCTGCGTTTTATCGATCCAACGTCCTTCGAATGTGAAACTTTGTCGCCCTTTACGTTGCGTGAACCGACTTCCTCCTTTGCTCCCGTCATAATCACTGCAGCAGCTGGAGGTCGCCCAACAATAAAATGTATCTGCGTGGCATGATGAGGTGCGTTCAAAGACGAGAGAACGACCTACGGGGTTGTTGTTTTTTTTACATCAGGATAGCCTCAAACTTACGGCGGAACTCGTCTTCCCGGGTTCCTCTTTTGTTTCCACCGACCTCCGCCGTCTTCGGCGACAGGTTTTTTTGGAGCTGCAGCGGTCCTACAGTGAAGGGCACATTTTGGACACGTGCGTAAACAAAATGGCGTCGGTGACCTGCGTCTAATCCTTCCCGGTTCATAGGATGCTGCAGAGGAGCGAGGCAGGGCCGACCACCTTCTGCCCACAAGTTCTAAAAAGGTCCAGTTTGTGGGCAGCTCCGGCTTCATGAAGTCCACTATGGGACCTCATGAGACGTAACGAGTCTCCGAGAGCTATAAAGACAAAACAGGGTTGTGCAGATGGAGGATAAACACCTGCCAAAGCCGTTTTTTCCACAACCTGGCAACCCAGACATCGTTCTAGTCAGTGGCTTATTACTGATAAAGCACCGGAAACAATTTAACACTAATAAGCTCCTACTAGAAGTTAAAGTACAAACAGGAGTCAAACTCTTTTGTTCACACAAGGCCGAACAAAGGGAATCACACACTGACGCTGTTCAACGCCTATAGAGACTTTAGTGTGTGTGAGAGAGAGAGAGAGAGAGAGAGAGAGAGATCTAGTCTGCGGGGTAGAAAATCAAAACAACACCCAGAGAGTCACTGCAGGGCTGACACACGCACACGCACACGCACGCACACGCCCGCACACACACACAGACGACACGCTTGGAATTCATTGGGGGGGGGGGGCTGTGAGTGGAAGAGCGAGGCAGTCAATGCATTGCCACCCTCGGAGCCTGCGTGTGCGCGCCCCCGCCGCCGCTCCATGGGTTCGCGCGCGTCGCCGGGTCTGCGTGCGCGTCCCAGAGAAATAAAGAAAAGAGAGGAAAGCGGAGGAAGGGAAGAGAGAGAGAGAGAGAGAGAGAGGTAAACCCGCCGTCCTCCTCCTCCTCCTCTTCTTCTTCTTCTACTGCTGCAGTGTCTGATTCTCCCTCCACCGCCTTCATCATCATCACCATCATCATCATCACCATCCTATCCTCCCTCTCGTCTGTCTGTCTGCCCCCCCCACCTCCCTCCCTCCTTCTCACCTCCTCCTCCCCCATCGCTCTCTCTCCGCCACTGAAGGCATGGCCAGATTATCACAGCGACAAAAGAGAGCGAGAGCGGTGGAGAGACCTTGACGGAGACCGCGTGACAGACAGAGAGAGAGAGAGAGGAGGAGAGAGAGCGAGAGAGAAGGAGGCTGCAGACTTTCCGACAGAGAGAGGAAGGGGAGAGGAGGAAGAAGAGGCAGACAGAGGAGTCTCCATCTTTGCCGTCTCAGTATGTTTCCCTTTCTTTACTATTCCCTGCGCCGTTCTGCGGCTTTTGACGCTCTTGCTGCGCCTTGTTTGTTTGTTTGTTTGGTTTTCTATGCGCCATGGCGGACCCCCCCACCCCAGCCCCCCACCCCCGTGATGTCGCTCCGGCTGTGTGTCAGTCATGCTCCCGTTGTCTTCGGGGGGCTCCGGGTTGTCGGTGACAGTCCCCCCCCTCGTTTCGGTCTCGGGCTCTGACGGCGCTGTCGCTCCGTGATGCGCCTGTTTTTACGCGGACGCTCCTGATGTATTCCCGTTGTAATTGTTGCTCCGCTGTGTGTGTGTGTGTGTGTGTGTGTCCGTCCCCGGGGGGGCTGAGTTGTGGGGACAAGTCTGACAGATTTTCCTCTGGACAGTCTCACATTCGTGTCATGTCATTGTGCGGTGTTTGTGTGATGCTGTAGTGTTTTGCCTTTT
The DNA here is from genome assembly GCA_016859345.1 of Istiophorus platypterus. Lineage (NCBI taxonomy): Eukaryota > Metazoa > Chordata > Actinopteri > Istiophoriformes > Istiophoridae > Istiophorus > Istiophorus platypterus. Next base: position 21,274,317 of record CM029133.1, on the reverse strand, counting down.
GCCTCATTCTGCCCTTTCTTGTGCTTCAGTTTGATATTAACGTCTGTTCCCAGAGGCCCCCCCCCCGGGGGGGGGCTGTAGTGGCTGTAGTGACCTCACGGCACCTTTTTGAATAGGTCTCATTATGACAGTCATGTATCATCTCTGCATTTACCACTGTTAATTTCCATGTTGTTCCCGCAGGGAGCTAAAAGAAACAACAACCCTGTACTGTTCTGTACAGAGGCTATAGACCTTGGTAGGGATACGATAATTCAGGCCGGGGCCACTGGTGTGGAGCAGTTTATATTCCAACAGGGTGTCAGAGTGTGTGTGTGTGTGTGTGTGTGTCCGGCGATATTTCCTCCACGGTGAGCCGGAGTGTGTCTGTGTTGCTAATCAGTGAGTTCTGCAGTGACCTTATGGCATCTTTTTTATGCATTCATTCATGATCATTTCTCATTAAGTTTATTTGCTGTAGGTGCAGCATCTCGTGCATGTTCGGCTCCAGTGAGATGTCAGGGACGCGTCTTGAGCTCCGCAGCTCAAACTACTTTACATGTTTTTTTCCGGTCGTGTCCCGAGGCGACGATCCCCTGGGAGCTGAAGTCTCCCTCTCTTACTTCGTCTTAGCATGAAGAATTATTCCGGGGATATCCCTGTAAATCAAGCCTGAGACTGCAGCAACGAGAACACCCCCCCCCCCCCCCGCCCAGACTATAGGCATCCTGTCTTAATAAGCGTTTGGTTACGGAGGAGGAAGGAAGCCTATAGCCAGACCCCTGGCTTGACGAGGCACACCTTCCACTGGGGGGGCAGCAGATTAAAAAGTGCATGAAATTTAAACAATTACCTGCAAAACTACAGGGCAAAAATGTTCGGGGGGGGGGGGTAAATGTCTTAGTCCCACTAAACAAACAAAACGAAAAAGGAAGGTGACTCTGGCTCCTTTCTTATGAATCTTACCATATACCCCTTTTCCAGTTTTGCCCCTTTTTTGTTTTTTGCGGGAACGTGAGCGCATTGGAGGGTGAACGTGAAAAATCGCCAAACTCTGCATGTTCGTCGCTCCGCAGGGCGAAGGTCCAACACCCAGCTGAGCCATGGGAAAAACTTCCGGTCGGTTTTTCATAAAATCAGGAAGTTAAACTTTGACACCAGGGCCTGGAGACTTGCCCCCCCCGCTCCTTCCCACACTGATGTTGTCTGCAGCTGCCGCCTGATTATTCAGTCACAGCTGATCTGAAAAATGTTTCCATTTAGCGGCTTCACCTCAGAGAGTATCGAGCCGAGTGTGAGTGAGTCGGACCGTTGCAGGTTTGTGCTGAAGGACGAGAGTTCGGACCTGAGCTGTAGAGCAAATAGATCCAGACTCGCATCGAACCATCAGCGGTCTGATGGGGATTTACGAAGACCGGGATCCGACTCGTCCCGATGCGCTTTTGAATGAACCATCTAAAGTTCAGGGCGGGATCTCTCGGGTCCTTATGTAGAACCATGATGGAGAAGACCGGGTGTTTTATACCTGGTTAGTTTGTGTGGAGACGCTTTGTCCGATGACATGTTTCATTTCACAGGACACAAAGTGTCCTTCTGGCTTTTTATTGTTTGGTATCGTTTCCGTGCTTTTCTTGATTTGGTTCCTGTTTCCCGCGTTCTGTCGACAGCAGCTTCTGTTTTTGTTTTTTTTGTTGTCGTTCTACTCTTCAATGGTGAATAAGACTTTTTAATATTCAGACTCATGGCTGTGATGTGATGTGGTTCGCCGGTGCCAGCAGCTTGTTATGAACCATGGTTACGTTTTATCGCCAGGCGACCTCTACTGGCCAGCGCAGTTAGGACGGGGGGGGGGGGGGGGTTCAGGGTGAAGAGGAGGAGGAAGGAGGGGGAGGCCGCCGTTTGTTTCACGGTTCTGACCTTTAGTCTACGTCAGTTCTCTCATCCACGGCTGTTCGACAACCTTGAACCTCGTGTTTACTGTTGTTGCCAGACAAAAGTCTGGCGCGCCCACCGCTGTTACGTTCACGCGACCTCGTTTTGGTCGTTTAGGTTGGAGTTGCCGTTGGATGTGGGGTTTGGAGTCTCAGGTCTTGAAACTGATCGGTTGGGGTTTTATATAAATTAGTTAATCAAACTAAAAGATGACAAGGTAACAACAAAATATAGATATAAAAAAATCATTTTCTTCTGATTCTGACTTCATGCCACAGAGCAGAGTGACCTCTGATGTCTGACCAGTTCTCTGTTTTATTGTTGTTCTGCTGATGGTGGAGGAATTGGAGCAGACCCTGGCTCAGTTTTTCACCGAGCCCGGTCCTGGTCCCGGTTCGGGTCCCGGTCCCGTCCCTGGTCCACTGGAAATTTGCCACCAAAATGGGGTTGGGAGCCACTGTTGCAGTCTGTCTGGGCTCCTCGGACGAGACCGAAACACAGTCTTTCTGTTGGATCTGGTCCCGCCCGAACCGGTTCTGTTTGGTCTGCGTGAACCACTGTAGACTCCCCCCTGGCTGTTCTGCCACCGTAAATTGAAGGGGCAGGGAAACTGGGCCGATAAGTAATGAGCGCGACGCCGGCGTGTGAAAGGAAGAGGATATTAAACACAGGTTCAGCTCGCACCTGACCGGTCGCCGCCAGCCCGCCGGTCACGATAACCCCTCCCTCCACACCTGTCGGTGCTGCCCTTTTCAGCGAACCGGGCTGTCGCGCTTCAACCCTCAGTGATTGAAAGTGACCATGTTGCTCTTTCATTCCTAACCAGTGTGTTGACGATTTAATCCGGTGGTTGCCGTGGCAGCACGCCGGACACGGTGTTTCTTTATCCGCCACCGCTCGCGACCGGTGCGTTGCATATCTACGCTTTTGTGTCGCCCTGACTGATTCCCTAACCTCCGACTCCCAGGCAGCATCTAGTCCCATCAGGTCACTTCTCTCTTGGTTTATTCCACCTTGAGCCTTTGCGCCGATGCTGCTGACCTTCGATTCAGACTCGTGCCAAAGCGTAAAAGTGGGACTGAAACGTGCGTTTTTAATCAATCGCATACGCTGTGTTAGCACCGTGCGTTCTAATAGGCACAAGAAGAACCCTGAGACTTCTGTTCTCTGGATCTCACGCTGAACGCAAGCAGGGTCAGTTTCGTGCGGCGGGAATTTCAGTAAAGTTTCAGTAATTAAAATTCGACAAGTGCGTCCCGGACGATGTTGACGGAAAAAATACGGAAAACGCTCCGAGCGGAAAGGTTGAGGAGATGAGGGTATTTAGCTGCAGATGTTCTGTCTGTTCTGCGGTTTGGTTTTACATCACAGCAATTCTCAGTTGGAGAAAAAAGAAAAGCTCACTGCAGTTTTATCTTTGTGACGAATCGGAATCTAGAACGGACCGAGCTGCAGACGGGGTCACATCCACAGATCTCGAGAATGAGGGATTTGGGGAGGTTTTCCTTCATCCTTGTCGGTTGTCACGCTGAGGCATTAACGGCTCTGTGCACACGCTCACGAACCACAGCGCTTGGATCTGAAATCGCATCCGCCGGTCGCGGGCTCACACTACATACAGATTTCTCACACGCAGAAAAACTAAGACTACAGCTCCACAACTTCTGACACCTTTTTTCAAATGATATCGCCATGGTAGTGCATTTACGGAGCGTCGTCCACGGGTACGCCAGACGTCTTGACCATCAGAACCGGGCCCAGCCGGAGCAGTGTCCGTTTACGACGAGTCTGACCCGGCAGCAAGTGAGACGTTAACGAGACTTGAGTAAAATGATTTTTATGTGACGAGGTGCGAGCTTGAAATGGGCCTAATGGACCGTGGGGTTCAGCCGGTCGCCGCGGTGGCGGCGGCGGCTGCGGCGACGAAGCTGTCAAGTGGAACCACCGAGACCTCGTCTGGACCTCTGATCCATCTGTCCGTCCGTCTGCGGTTTATTAGATGCGAGACGCTGCCAAGACGCTCATCAATCTGAGTATCCCTTCCTGATCAATGGAGGTCAGCGGCGCCCGCACACACACACACAGGCAGGAGGCGTCATCCGCAATATACACGAATACACACACTCTGTACGACACACGCAGGCTAGTTGAGCTACACACACACACACACACACACATTCCAATGAGGAGCTTTGAATTATGAAAAACGTTTTTAAAAAACTGCTGTCGTGACCCCTCACCTTTGACCTCCCCCCATCCTCAGTTGTCTGTAAAATCTCTGACCTCTGAACCATGTCAAACATCTTCGTTTTTAGTATGTTTGTTTGTTTCAGAGGAAATTGAGAAATTATCCGTGGAATCGCTGGATGTTTTCTCTGCGCACACACACACACACACACACACACACACACACACACACACACACACACACACACACACACACAAAATCACTAATTCAAGCTGGAGTAACGATTGTGAATCTCTGTTGCCACTGACAACCTGCCTCGTCTGCTTGTTACAGATCATTAAAGCTTCACACTCCGACCGCGTCCACCTCTCCACCTGTCAGTCACGCAGCCCCCCCCTTGCTTTGTGCTAACAGAGGTGACTGATGGGAGGGCGAGGGGCCAGTGGCGGCGGAGTCCACGCCTGCGCCGTAAAAACAATAAAAACGCCCGTTCGGTTGGGACGGCGCTCGTGAGCTGGCGGTTAAGAGCAGCAATTAGTCGCATCGTCACTTCTTAAGTACGAAGTCTCAGGTTTCCTCGCCCCGGTGCAGTAAGCCGACTTAGAGGTCGGTCACACCGGGGCCGGATTAACAACCGGAGAAAGCCCCCCCCCCCCCGAAAAGCCCCCCCAGTTCACCACATCTCATTTCTGTCGACGTAATTCGATTAGCTGGGCTCTGGCAGGTCCTCCATCTTGTGGCCTGGACCTGTTGAGGGACTCTGCGTCAAGATCTGGTTTTAAAGACTGGAACTGTTCCGGTTTATTTCATGGTTCTT